>JAJJMC010032380.1:212315-228323 GCA_023531435.1 Papaver californicum
CAACCATCACCAATACCAGCACTATTCCACCACCACCAACCACCAACAGTACCACAAACCAGCACTACCATCACCATCAAACAACACCACTACCAACCACCACCAACAACAACAAGCAACACCACCACCAAAAACTAACTATATCACCCACAACATTGGTTTCAACGACAAAAACTAGGTAAAAATATGTTGAAACCAAATTTGGTTTCAACATAAAATTGTCATTTCACCAACACAACTTCAACAATGAAATCAAACGCGCCAACTTCCAAGTCAAAATGAATAGACTAGGAAAAAATCAGTTGAAACCAAATTTTGTGTGAACATAAACTTACTGTTTCACCATTAAAACTTTGATATCACGATAAAAAATAGGCAAAAATTAGTTGAAACCAAATTTTGTTTCAACATAAACTTATTGTTTCACCATTAGAATTTTGGATTTAAGTTAAAAAAAATAGATAAAAAATTAGATGAAACCAAATTTCAACAAAACTTATTGTTTTCACCAACAAAAACATTGGTTTCAACGTTGTTAAATTTTGTCAAAGCTTATTGAAACCAAATTTGATTTCATCATAAACTTACATTTTCACCATTAAAACTTTGGATTCACGATAAAAAAAATTGGTAAACAATCAGATGAAACCAAATTTGGTTCAACAAAAACTTAATATTTTTACCAACAAAAAATTTATTTTAACGTTGTTAAAATTTGTCAAAATTTGTTGAAAACTAATTTGGTTTCAACATAAATATGTCATTTCACCAACACAACTTTAATTCCGACGATAATGATGTATCATCATTTTCTGGTTGATTCTACTTTTTTATAGTGTAATGGAAAATTAAAATGAGGCGAAGCCGCAGAGGTGGTGTTGATAGAGGATCAATGCATAATATTAGGTTTGGTGGTGGTGTGGGACTAAGAAAAGGAGGTTATGATGGTGGTGGTGGGGGAGGAGGAGGAGGTGTAGGTGATGTTGGTGGCAGATCTGAACATCACAATGATTTGCTGGTGGCGGAGATGCTATTGGTGCCAAATTTAAACATGATATGGTAGGAAAGAAAAGAATAAAACGCCGATAGTATAGGGGGAGGAAGAGGCGGTGGTTTGTTGAAGGAAGATCTGGAATGGTAGTGTGACGGCGGTGTGACGTCGGAAGGAGATGCTGGTGGTGATGACGGGGGAGGAGAACGAGGAGTCGATGGAAGAAGAAAATAAAAAAAAAAAGAAAGATTTATAGGGAAAGAGTGGTTGTGATATTGTTAAAAAATGAAAATAATCTAATTTAAACTTTTTTAAAAATTTAAAGTTTTTATATTAATTTTATTCAATATAGAGTCTTTATAGATATCAACTAATGGATGGATTTTTTATCAAATAGGTTTGGTATTTTGGTGTTTTAAACCATTTTATATTTTGATCACTTATATAAACAATCGATGAACAACCAAACACTAAAGCTCCTCTGCACACATCGGTGGATGACCTAATGTTATTCATCTCTAATTATTATATTGTCTAATGATGACGTTGAAGATCAGTAGTAGTAGTATTATTATGCCATATTATGATCTCTAGTTAGCTATTATGTAAATAAGACTTTTGTAAATTTCATTTCTTTATCTACAAAGTGGGTTTCCGTTGTTTTTTTTCGGTTGGGTGTTTCTTTTTAGTACCATGTCTCTTTCGATCTCTAACCAATTGCTTATTTAGGTTTTCGGGTGGGAAATCAAATGTCTAGTATTTGATGTCATTTAATGTCATTTTAGTTAAATAGTTATAATCAACTATGTGGAATTTGGGAAACTATTTAAGCAGTAAAAGTCCAGTGACATCTTACGGATTTTAAATTGGAAAAATCTTTTAGCCGTAAACCGGGTAAAATGGGGATCTAAGGGTTCAGATACACATAACACGCACATGCATAGGTCGCACACGTGCACTAAAGATATTTTTGACAGAAAAATTATTTTATAGGGGAAATTGTTACCACTAACAACAAAATTTTGGGTGGGTAGGTGGGGTAAGGGGAGTTAAATCACCCATTCGTTTTCCTAGTTAATTTCAGGTTTATCCGTTTTATTTTAGGCTTACCGATAAAAGTAAAAAAAAGACATTTTAAAATAAAAGCAAAAATTCATTATCCAACTATTTTTATTAATGTCTAATTTACTCATAAGTAATTAGTGTTAGTTAATTCAAATAATAGTCTTTAATCGTGTTAGTTGTGAAATTAACTAGTGTTAAATAATCATCAAAACATGAAAATCTGATTTCTTTTTCTTTCTTAAGTTAATCAAGATAAAATTGGTGGATATGATGGATAACGTATGCGATTTTGGATTGGTGTTCTTCAATCATGTAGAACACTAGAAATCAATGGATTTTACTTAATAAATAGACCGTTTGTTAGAATTGGTGGTTGTGGATGTATATATAAACTGATTGTATGTCCACGTTGGACGATTCCTAATTTAATCACTCTTTAATCATAGCATACTCGATTTGCAAATGAGTATGAAAATATATCCAATTTCAAATCGAGTATGGTAATCCATAAACTATTTATGTTTGCAGATTGCAGGAGAATCGGTGTATATAGAGGTTTATATTGATCGATTATAGCCTAAAAACCTATAGAAAAGTTAGGCCTTTTCTTTAACCGGAATCATTTTATATGAATGTTCACATTGGCCGATTCTGGGTTGATGTTCTTCATTCACGAAGAACACTAGAAATCGGTGGATATTATTTACTGAATATGTCGTTTGTTAGAATCAGTGGTTACAATAAATCGATTATGTATGTCCACGTTGGACGATTCTTAATTTAATCACTCTTAAATGATATCGCACTCGATTTGAGAATGAGTATGAAATATACTCATTTCCAAATCGAGTATGAAAGTATACTCAATTTTAAATCGAGTAAGATATCATACTCATTTCCAAACCAAATTTGAAAGTTGTTTGTGGATAAATATAAATTTAGGGGTAAAAACGGTAAGATTGGGTAAGCTGATGAGAATTTGTGTAAACCTTAAAACATTTGTACTGTAGAAGTACTTTAAGTTCTAGAGATTAAAGTCACACAAGATTTGCCTAAACCAAGAGATGGTTGTTCTAATTTTTCTTCGGGAACAAATGAAGGAGAAGGGTTGGTCTTATGGTGGGAAGCAAAGGAAGTGTTGAGGTTGGAATGTCGGTCTTTGTTAGGTGTGATAGGTGTTTATTGATGTGAATGATTCTATGTGTATGACTGAGAGAATACCTTGATGAAAGCAGATGATAATTTGTATGTTATGTCTATATGCTCTCTATGGTGTCTCTTTGTCTTCTCTTGTTTGTCTGGTTTAATAGATTGAGGAATCTATTTATAATAGCATAACAATAATTGTTCACCCAATTCTCCTAGGAAGTTATAGCAATTGTGAAGTAGTGGTGAACCAGAGGTGATGGAGAGTATGTTGAAAACCGTGTCTTACTTGTGGGGAAGACTGGACGGTTACATGCCTATCACTCATGTACTTAGCTAACTGTCGAACACTGCAGACACTTACCGTAATAGGTGCATTTCCACGCCGCATGTCGTAGACCGTCATAGCAATACCCTAGTGAATATCCCCCCATTTTTGACATATTTGATGTCTCGTATGATTTTTAGCAGAAAATACTATTTAGTGCGAAGTCGAGTTGTGACTTGCTTAGTCAAATTGACTTATGACTTGTCATGCATGGTTAGACATGAATAATGAATCTTGATGAGCCTGACAAGATTAATGAGGCTTGTAAGGAGCAGGTAGAATGAAAATAAATATGTATCTATTTATGACACATGTCAAGACTCTCATGCGCTCAAGTGAGCAGTAAGAGTTCGAATGTGTCAACCAGTATTGATATGTTGAATTGAATAGGTGGTGTCGGATGCAGGAACTAAGTAGGTCGAACACTGCCTTTCATGTCACCAAAGAGAGGTGATGGATGGTCGTGAAATGGTGAGGAAGAAAATATTTAAGTGTTGAAGTGACTAAGCATATATAGTCAGACATATGTGTGGAATCACATAAGTGTATGACACACTTAGTAAGTCGTTGATTAGTGGCTTGTCATGCTTGACTAGCCTGATGATTATAACAAGACTATTTTGTAAAAATAATCAAATTAAAATAAAATACGTATTTTATTTTATTGAATTTATGAAGAACAATATGAGTTCACATCAATCAATTAACATTGATGTGCTGAATAGAGAAAAATAGGTGTAGCATGATGAGTGCAAGCATATACATTGTATGTTGGGTGCAAGAATATGTGTGGAGACCATGTACAAAAATATGTGTGTGAGGCCATATACGGAATTTGCAACACTTATAATCTTTTCATAAAGAAATTTATATTGTAACACACTTGCCTAGGCTTAGGCATCAAAAATTTATCATTCGCAACGCTTATAAGCATTGCATACGCTTAGTCTGGACGTCCAAGTGTTGAACTAAACATGTGGGATCATGTTGCAATCCTTAAATCAGGCCGTCCACACGTCCAGTTTAGTGTGACCGGCTGGTAAGCCGTTTTCAAAGCTTATAAGCGTTGCAAATTCAAATATTTATTTTTCATTTGCCCAATTAGGGTTGGAAGGCTTTGTTGTCTGTTTGAGACATTTATAAGTATTGCGAACTCAATTTTAGTGTCTCTCAAGCTTAAAATTGAGTTTTACTTTATGCTATTCACTTTATTTTTTTCCTTAAGCAATGATTGACGTGTCCAAGGCTAAATTTAGATAGTAGAAGTTATATTTTGTACCTAGCACAGTTTTGGCTTGATATCTAAGAACAATTATGGTGCTTTAGTCAAGAAAATTCATATATAACTTGCTACATACTTTTATACAAAGTTGTATATGAATTTTTAGTAAGTGAATATCACTCAGTTGAGCATGAATGTCGACACAAGGTAATTTTTGGGAATTCAGCTGTGAAATATAGCACCAGAGAATACTCAAATTGCTTTATACTAGTGGGAAATCCATTTAGGAGCTTGAGATTTGGTACGTAAAAATTATAGAATATCTGGGAATATCATAATGAGCACCAGTGTTATTCTAATAATATTATACAGGGATGAATGTTGATTCATCTAATAAATTTGATCGTATATGTAATCTGATGAGGTCGGCCAGGTGATGCATTCATGTGATTATGTACATACAGAGAGGGAGACATGGATGAGCACCTTCCTTAAAGTTCTTTTCAAGAATTCTGAAGTTCATTATTTCTGAGACCCGGTCAGAAACATAATATTTATTATTTTACCCATGATAAAAACCCACCATCTATAATAAGTCTCCTGCATAACGCAGAACGAGTAATGTTCTGTGGTAAGCACTAGATGGTGACCTATCATATAATAGAAGGACAATTGCTTAGCTTTTCCTCCCAGATATACCTTTGATGCAGGCTTGGGCATAAATGATCACAGCAGATGATCACATATGAAACATATTATGATAAATCCATGTGACTCAACTGAGAGTAGGAACTAATAAATTTAATAATTTATTCAGGGAATAAATGCGTTACTAATACACAGTCTCTAAATATTGAATACACTATATACACGATACTGTATAAACTGTAGTTCCCCAATATTACTCAGTGAGTGCCTTAACAAATATAAAAGAATAGTAGGTTCATGCAACTCCGCTGAGAGTTGGTCATGGATGAGTTCAATATTGCATTATGATAAATAGACTTCAAGAACCGAAGGTCTATATAGATACTGTGAATACAATAATGAAACAATATTACTCAATATTAGTCTTGATATTGATACATATATATGGAACATGTCCAAGGGATTCAACTGCCGAATTATTGCACCTGGAACAAGTTCGAGCGGATCTATACTAGTGGACAATTTGTTACACCCCGAGTTCTGGACTAGGGTCAAACCCATATGGAGATCCGAAATCAAGGTTTTACTGGTCGGAAAGAGACTGATGCATAGATTTTATTATCTATAATTATTTCACCAAACACAACTGAAACTTTTAGATACATGAATTTAAGCATATGAAATACTATTTGAACATCTATAACACAATTTCGACAAAAATCTTAGACCAAATTACACTTCAAGCAATACAAGAACAATGCAATCATTAACTTAACTTCTTAGTTCCACTTCCAACATTCCGTTTAATCTGTAAGAATGTCAATTGGGGTGAGATGATAGCTCAGTATAACGAGCATTCTCATTCTCAAAAGATGCATAACACTATCAATGAATCAAAGTAAACATACAACAAGATTATATGGAATAATTTTAAGGATTCAATAATATATATTAAGCGAATGAGTTCACAACACCAATAACATTTCTAAAAATTCATCCAATTTAGGATTCAACACATCAAGTCATAACACCATTAATGTATCTAACAATTCACCCATTTAATTTCAACACATGAGTTCACGGTATGAAAATCTTGTATCGTATGCCCATCTATCATTTAATTAGGCACAAACAACCTCCATCGATGGATCAGGGGATCATTAACATATACGTTATTGAGAATATTTACTCTTTCTCTCTCGGGAATCATTACCCATTAGATATAACATATTCAAATTTCACATCAAACTAATGGATAAAACTTAGGATATTGATTTTACCAGATCAGTAAAAACACTTGGCAGATTACATCATAGTACCAAAATATTCATAGTTAATTCATAATATTCTTAAATTCAAAAAATCCAACTTAAATTGAAAGACAACACACAAATCTACAACTTTTGTCCGTATTCCAAATATTTCTAACATCATTAAGTTGACCTAAATAAAAAAAAACGTGATAAAGAGAAACTGTCCAGAATTTTAGAAAATATTATCTCACTTATAATAAATATTTTAATGGTGAATTTACGATGGATTATCCTCAAATTGAACCAGGGGTACCTAAACCTGTTATCTAATAACATAAGAAAGCCGATCATCGATCGGAGATATAGATGTGTATATATAAATTACTGAAACTTAATAACATAAAATCATGGGAAAATTATAGAAATGCCCCAATTTGGGGGATCATCTTGGACTTCTGCCCCGGGATTTCAAAATTAATAAAAATGCCCCTATATGTTAGATTTCCCGTTAACTATGACCCACGCGACCTCTCACGTACAAAAAGGACCTAAACACCCCCATACTTCATCTTGGAGAAATTCCCCAAAAAGAGACCCATCTTGGAAAAATTCCCCAGACAGAAAAAGGTAACTGAAATGCCCTAAACAGTAAAAGGTAACATAAATGCCCCAAACAGTCAAAGTTAACAGAAACTTGAAAAGTTAATAAACATAAGATTACATATACTTAGGAATTGATACCGGAAAAGTGCACCTGCAAAAACAGCACAAAAACACCACACCACACCTGCCAGACCACCTGCAAAGTGCACCGGCAAAATTACATATGCTTAGGAATTCTTATGTTTATTAACTTTTCAAGTTTCTGTTAACTTTGACTGTTTGGGGCATTTCTTTTACCTTTTTTTGTCTGGGGCATTTTTCCAAAATGAGTCTTTTTTGGGGCATTTCTCCAAGATGAGGTATGGGGGTATTTAGGTTCTTTTTTGCACGTGAGGACTCGCACGCTCATAGTTAACGGGAAATCTAACAGATTGGGGCATTTTTATTAATTTTAAAATCCCATGGCAGAAGTCCAAGATGACCCCCCAAATTGGGGCATTTTCGATAATATCCCTAAATCATACGAACTTGGAATCAGGAAATACACCCCAAAAGAAAGAGGTTTAGTATTCTACCTTTTATTAGCAAAAATCTTCTCTTGATTTTCCCTAGCCCTTTACTCTAAAAATGCTTATTCCATCTCCTTCTCCCTAGCTTTTCGTTTTCTAATCCTTAAATTTCTTTTCCACAATTTTTATTAAAAAACCTATTTTAATATTAATAATAATTAATACACATACTTATTTAATCATATTTTTATTTCTTTATTAATTTTATTTATTTATTAAAATTAATTATGTGATTATATTTCCTTCCAAGACTTGTAGCTTTCCTAGTTCAAGCAACCCACCTAGACTAAGGCATAGAAAACAACAACCAAAACAACAAGATTAGCTAAGTTGGGTATAACCCAACCCGAAACGGTAAATAAATTACCGGGTATTACATTCTACAACCTTTAAAAGAAATTTCGTCTTGAAATAATAAACATACTTATAACTTCAAACTTCCACATAATCTAAATAATATAATGAACATCATGATAATTCAATCCAGCCAAAACAATAAAAAAATTCGTATGAATCCCACAAAATCAAGAATACAACTTATAAGATGAAACAAACAATACAACAATCAAATCAAACAAGCATGTGTAATGACATACGAAATAATTTATTTATAGTCTCATTCAAGATCTAAAGCCTAGAGTGTGATACCAACTTGTAAAACACGAGTTCGGGACCAGGGTCAAACCCATATAGAGACCCGAATTCAAGGCGTTACGTGTCGCAAAGAAACTGACGCATAGATTTTATTATCGATAATTATTTCACCAAACACAACTGAAACTTTTAGATACATGAATTTAAGCATATGAAATACTATTTGAACATTTATAACACAATTTCGACAAAAAATTTAGACCAAATTACACTTCAAGCAATACAAGAACAATGCAATCATTAAGTTAACTTCTTAGTTCCACTTCCAACATTCCGTTTAATCTGTAAGAATGTCAATTTGGGTGAGATGATAGCTCAGTATAACGAACATTCTCATTCTCAAAAGATGCATAACACTATCAATGAATCAAAGTAAACATACAAAAAGAGTATATGGAATAATTTTGAGGAGTCAATAATATATATTAAGCGAATGAGTTCACAACACCAATAATATTTCTAACAATTCATCTAATTTAGGATTTAACACATCAAGTCATAACACCATTAATGCATCTAACAATTCACCCATTTAATTTCAACGCATGAGTTCACGGTATGAAAACCTTGGTTCGTATGCCCACCTATCGGTTATTTCGGCACAAACAACCTCCATCGGTGGATCAGGGATCATTACCTTATACGTTATTGAGAATCATTACCCATTCTCTCTCGGGAATCATTACCCATCGTTAGCATGGAACCAAGTTCCTTCTAACGAAAAAACATGAAATCATTTCCTTTTGTAAATCATCTTTACAACAAATACTATCAAATCATATGACAAACAAGTAATGATGTATTTCACTCAAGCATATATGCAAAAAAGAATAAGTTTTACAAACTGCAGATACCTTACACTAATTATTTAATGGTGATAACATTGTATGGTCGGCCTCAAATTCTTATTGAACATTCCTAACACCATTAGGTATAACATATTCAAATTTCACATCAAACTAATGGCTCAAACTTAGGATATTGATTTTACAAGATCAATAAAAAAATTAGGCAGATTTTATCATGGTACCAAAATATTCATATTTAATTCATTATATTCTTAAATTAAACAAATCTAACTTAAATTGAAAGATAACACACAAATCTACAACTTTTGTCAATATTCCGAATCATCATCAAGGTGACATAAATCAAACAAAAACGTGATAAAGAGAAACTGTCCAGAATTTCAGAAAATATTATCTGACTTAAAAAAAATATTTTAACGGTTAATTTATGGTGGATTATCCTCAAATTTAACCAGCGGTACCTAAACATGTTATCTAATAACAGAAGAAAGTCGATCATCAATCGGAGATATAAATGTGTATATATAAATTACTGAAACTTAACAAAATAAAATCATATGAAATTGAAATCAAGAAAAACACCCAAAAAGAAAGAGGTTTAGCATTTTACCTTTTGTTAGCTAAAATCTTCTCTTGCTTTTCCATAGCCCTTTACTATAAAAATGCTAACTCTATCTCCTTCTCTTTCTCCTTCTCCCTAGCTTTTATTTTTTTAATCCTTAAATTTCCTTTCCACAATTTTTACTAAAAAACCTATATTAATATTAAATACTAATTAAAACACGTATTTATTTAATCATCTTTTCATTTCGTCACTTAATGGATCTGCAAGTCAGGAATGATCGACAAAGATATATAAAAACACAACATCATCATATGGGATGTATCATTATCAGTTCAGGCTTCTAAGTCCGACCACACAAGGCCACCTTTTCGGATGGACAAGAGAGGATGCCTCATATGGATGATGGATAAGAGAGGTGATCACAATGTCTTACGGACAAGAGAGATGGCCACAATGGCTGGACGGACAAGAGAGGAGGCCACAATGGTTGGACGGACAAGAGAGGCCACATATGGATGACATACAAGAAATGCGTCCTTCTATAGATGGACGGCTAACTGAGAGTCCATACATGGACGGATAAAAAAAAAAGTCCACACATGGACGAACAGACAAGTGAGTGTCCACACATAAGTGAGAGTCCCTCTTGGATTTAGAAATTTGTTTGATATAAAGGAGGCTTTGCTCCTCCCTATTTTAGACCGATCAACGCAGCTCCCTTCTCCTCTTTCAGTATCTATCCTTTGATCGACCATCATAGTATCAAACGGTCATTGATGGTGAGGTAAGTTTTTCCTTGTCTCTCTTTTTGTTACGTGAGTGTATATGTTACAGACGAAGTCTTCTTTCCTCTTAACTTCTTCTTCTTTTATTTACACTAACATCGTTTCTAACCCTAGCTTTTGCAGGCATCATTAATTCAATTCATTTGCACAAAGACGTCCTTTCTACCATCGGTAGCATTATCGAAAAGGAACTCTATTAATTTCTGTTGGCGCAAGGTAAAACTACTCGAGTTCTCTTTTATTTTCCCTAGCCTTTGTTCTTACCTAAGTAGACCAAAAGATGTTTGGAATACACCAGCAAAGAAGGTTGCAGTGAAAGCCAATTTGAGATATAGAATTGGCTCTGTAGTTGGTGAGACTACTTCTCTAAGCATAGAACTCATTACCAGTGATGCTATTGATACTGGACCAACTCCTAAATGTCTTGAACTCCCAAGAATTGAATACAACAATGGTGGTACAAAACTTGAATCTGTCATGTCATATCCAAACAAAAAAAAGCCAAAATAATTAAAATTCCAAAACCCAAAAAAAAAACTGTAAGGTCAAAATGACCAGTAACAAATATTTCCAAAGGAAGTTGTCCCTTCTTACTTAGTGGTCTTTCTTCACTCTGAAGTACCTTAAGTTCAAACAAACATCAATTTAAAGTATGAATCAAAATTTCAAGGATTAAGTGATAATGAAAAATATACTGGTTTACGAAAGTGATAATCAAAATTTACCAGCATTCTTTTATGTGGGTTTCTTGGCAAGCCTTGATCTCCTGTAGGACTAACTAGTAGGGCTGCAAGAAGAAAAGGTTTATAGGTCAGGTGTACACACCTTGTTACAAATCAAGAACAAAAGACGGCTAAGAATAATACTGATCGTGGCATGATGAATTTAAGTAAGAGGTTTACGTTTCAAGATTTGGATCTCGCTCCATGTAAGGTCGAACGAAAAGATCCCATTTTTTTGTTGTATCTCAGGGACAGAGGTAGATTTGTACATGAAAGTACCAACTGCAGTGGTACTTCCTGTCAAGTCAGCTGAATCAGCGCAGAAAGCAAGTCCACACCATCATCTACTGCTTGTTGATAAGCAAGATCAGTGCAATGAGGAAATACTCCACTTGCTCCATTATGGGATATGACCAAAGTTTTTTTCCTGCAAAAGCATCCACAAGTTAGAGAGACATTCAAAAAAGAAGAATAATTTATCTTCTTCATTCTTTTGCACTGATTCTGAATAATACCAAACCTATTCTGGGGTTTAACTGTTTGGTTGTTCAATGCGAAACAACCATGATTAATGTAATAGGTAAGACTTAATTATCATCTCCTGTTGGGATAGGCATGAAACAACTGCATGTATTAAGATTAACAACTAAATCATCAATCTCTATATGTTTCTACCAACAAATCATACCATCCGAAACAGATTTCTACTCAAACCGACGAAATCATTATTACCCAAAGGTAGGGTTTCCAAATAATATAGATAGATAGGGTTGCAAAATTATATCCCAGTATGTATATGAATCTGTGTTTAGTCGAATACTTTCTTACCAACAAAGGATGAATTAATGGAAATCATTGATTTCAGATCCAGACGAAGGAGAAGAAGGAGATTGAAATACAACGGCTAGAATTTGATTTGCAACAGACTTCAGACTTCAGAAAACTAGATCTGTTCTTCTCGCTCTTTTTTCTCTATTTCTTTAGCCCAAAATTACTTTCTTTCTTATTACAATTTCCACATGAAGAAGAAGAGAAGATGGAGTAGTCTGTTGTTTCTGAAACCAAAATTTTGAAGTAGCAAAACTTAAATAGATTTTCTTCCAACAACAACAGAGAGAGATCTTATCGGAAAAAAATTAGAAGTAGAAAACTATACACAACAACAGAGAGAGAGCTTACCGAGTGAGCAATCATCGTGATGGTGTTGAATGATCCTGATTCGGCGGTGATGGTGGTGATGGTGCAGTCGAATATGGAACCCTAGTTTCTCCACTGGCGGCTCAAATTGGAAAAGAGACAGAGAGAGAGAAAAGCAAAGGGAGAAAATGAAAGACAAATTTTGTATAGGGTTTTGAAAAAAAAAGATTAACGGTGGATAAGCCACCTCATACGGATCATGGAAAGATTTTAATGGTCCAGATTAGCTTTTGGATGCTCATACGGATTGTGTGTTAGTTACCATTTTGTGTTAGTTACTATTGTGTGTGCTAGTTACCATTATGTGTGTTAGTTACCATTGCGACTCTCAGGTTTTTGCACACATGAGATATCCCATTTTGCGTGTGCGATAAGTTTAACAAGTTAGGGGAAGAGGTTACTATGGATAATAAGGTGTCGTGAGCCCTGAACCCCGAACCCTCAAACCGTCATGTTCGTTTTGTACACGTTATTATCCTTAGTGTTTAACGACTCTTAAGTGTTCAGGGTTCAGGTTTAGAGTACCCTGAACCCGAACCCTGAACCCTAAACCATGAACCCTGAACCCTCAACCCGTCATGTTCGTCTTGTACACCTTATTATCCTTAGTGTTTAACGACTCTTAAGTGTTCAGGGTTCAGGTTTAGGGTACCCTGAACCCCGAACCCTGAACCCTGAACCCTGAACCCCGAACCCTTAACCCGTCATTTTTGTCTTGTACTCCTCATATATTTTTTGTTATTAGGTAAAGCTTAACTTCATACAAGAAATTAAGCTACATCTCAAAAAAATTTAATTGAACATATGTTGGGGTTCAACTCAATTCATCAAAAGATAACTTATAAACAAATGACAAACTAAGAACCCTAATACAAAAAAAAATAAAAAATTTTGATGAATCATAATTTCCAAAATTCGTTACGTTACGATAGAAATATCCGTTTCCGACGTTACGATAATAATATGCATATTACCCGACTATTCCGATCAATAAAAAATCGACCAAAATATGTATATTATCCTACTATTTCGACTATAACATGCATATTACTCGATTATTCCGAACATTGATAACTTAAAAAATATTGTTTTATAAAATATGCATGTCGGGTCATATTATTATTATCCGACTATTTCGACTAATCAAAAATTGGATTAATTTTGTTTGCTATTCGCCAATATTATAATCCAATACAGATCAGAAAAATATTATACTAGTCAATTTTATAAATACCAATAGCAATCGTTGTAATAACTATCTAGTTCGGTTCAATAACAAGAGAATTTAAAATGTATATTTATATTTCACTAAACTTCAAAAATATATTTTCTTTTTTTGTTAAACCATAAGATAAAAAATGGCTTAAATTCTTTGGAAGTGATTGAGTGAAATTAGTTCATTTTTTCTTATCTCTCTTTCTCTCACTTTTTCGGTTCTGCTCTCTAATCCTCCGCCCCAAACAAAACCCTAAACAACAAATCAACTTTTTTCGAACAAGAAGAACTAATCAAAGATAGATCAGTGGATTTACTTCCCATACTGATTTGTTTATGGAACCGACTTGAATACACTCAATTTTGATCATTGACTGCACCTTTCCCTGTTAGATGCAATTGAACATATGTCAATTTATGCCAAATTTCTAAAGGATATGTATACGGTCAAACGGGACATGAGTGTACGTAAAAAGGCATTCTTGACCCAAGAAGTTAGTTCCCTACTTATACAACAGTTCCCAGTTAAATTCAAAGACCCAAGTTGTCTCACTGTTACTTGTATTATAGGTAGTCAATGGTTTAAAATACACTTTTAGATCTTGGGGCTAGTGTCAACCTTTACCGTTCTCGGTATACGAACAACTTGGACTAGGGGAGATGAAACCAACTCTGATTACATTCCACATAGAATTATTGAAGATGTTTTGGCTCAGGTAGAAAACTTTATATATCCAGTTGACTTTGTGATTATAGAAACTCAACCTATCTCAGACTAAGAAATCCACATTCCAATCATGACCACTATGAGTATGTTTGCATGATTAATTCTCTAATTGAGAACACTTTTAGAACCAATAGTGTTGATGATGAGGATAGTTATTTTGGAAAAGTTAATGCGTCGTTAGATTCTGCACCAGTTTTGGATTATGGGAAATGGCAACGTAAACCTGAACCTCATCCTCACACTGTAGATATGCATGTCCCATGTTTAGTTAAAGCTCCCTCCCTTGAATTAAAGTCGTTAACATATACTTTGAAATATACGTTTTTAGGTAACGAGAATACTCTTCCTACTATAATTTCCCCTGACTTAGAGCCTGATCACGAAAGTAAACTAGTAATTAGTGTTCTCCGAGAGAAACCGATAAAATATGAGAGAAATTGAATAAGGTCGATTGACATCGGGCAAGATTGACGTATAACGAGCAAAATTAAGTGAACTAGATGGAAATTCGATTTTAAATTAACCGAAAACTAAATAAACCCACGAAATCTAGTAAAAATCGATTAAGTGAAGTTAATGGTTCATCAAATCATAACACTAAAACAAATGACAAACTAAGAACCCTAGTTACAAAAAAAACAATTTTTTTTAATGTATCATAATTTCCGAAATCCATTACATTACGATAACTTTAAATATCCGATAGAAATATCCGCTTCCGACATCCGAAATCCGTTATCCACCTTTCAAATTTTCGTTTTAACACAACAAAAATCACAAAAGAAAACTAACACACATTCCGTATGAGCATCGAACATCGAATCTGGACCATTAAAATCTTTCCATGATCCGTATGAGGTAGCTTATCCACCATTAAATTTTTGTTTTCAAAACCCTAACAAAAATCTCTTCATTTTCAGTATTTTTTTTTCTCTCTTTTTGTCTCTCTTCCAATTTGAGCCGCCTTTGGAGAAAAACTAGTTCCATCTACTGCAATATTACCACCATCACGAATCTGGATCATTCAACACCATCACGACGATTGCAAACTTAGTTAGGTCTCTCTCTGTGAAAATTAAGATTATTAAAGAAGTGCGAAGTTTTACTGATTTGGGATTGAAAGAAGCTAAAGATTTGGTTGAGAAAGCTCCTGTTGTTTTGAAAAATGGACTCACTAAAGAAGAAGCTAATCCGATTTTAGAGAAACTTAAAGAATTGGGTGCTACTGTTGTATTGGATGAGTAAAAATCCATTGATTGATTTTCAATTTTGATTTTGTAGAATAATAATAACTTTTTTTTATTAAAATTATGAATGAAGATTTAGGTTATTTACGTTGTTGATTTGAGAATGCCTTTTTATTTATCTATTTGATTATGGCGTATTGCTCTAACAATGTCTCTGCGTCTAAAGAAGATAAGTGAGTTACTGTATGCTATTGCAGTAGAGAGAGAGGTTGAAGAAAATGATGCACAGTCTTCAGAGAGGAGAGAAATGTTTTGGATCCAA
>JAJJMC010032380.1:228723-364133 GCA_023531435.1 Papaver californicum
TGTTGTTGCTACGAGTCGGTGCCTCAAAGTGAATAGCTACATGATCATTATTTTAGTTGCTATAAATTACTTGAACAAAGGATCTAGCGATTATGTGTATTTTTTTCGTTGCTAAATAATAGTGGACACATGTTTATTGCCGCCAAAATTTTTGGCAGTTGTAATTTTAGACGCTTAAACTATTTAAGCGACTAAACTTCCGAGCTCTTGCTAAGATTTTAGACGCTTAAACCCGTTTTTCTTGTAGTGGCGAGGACCAAGTTTTCTTTTCAGCGGAAACAATTCATTGTCTGCTTCATTGGTGACGTGAGGTAAGGGTAGCTCGAAACTCCCTCTTATGTCTGTGTTAGCATCTTGTCCTTTAGGTACAAGAATTTCATCTTGGTGATTATTTTCAACGACGTTCTTACTATCCCTTCGTCGCTGGTGACGTCAGGTAGGTTGTATAATTTTTTTTTTGTTATAGTAGAAGTAGTTGTTCGTATGAGTAAATGAAGACTATTTCCCGAGTAGGTTGTTGAGTAATCTTGGGATAAGCCCCTTTTTTGAACACGTGATGTTGGATAAGATTGAGCTTGCTTCCTAGGTATGCACCATTGACTGAAAACACTACCCTTGACACGGTACCAATAAAAGAGGTTGTTGATAGCGAGTTAGTCGTAATTCCATTATTAGGTGAAACTAGGGTTTCCTAATTTTGTTTGTATATTATATATATATATATATTGAAAGTAATATTCTTTTCTTTTCAAGCAAACCCTAGCATCATTACTGTTTTTCCCAAGGTGAGGCATCTTTATACTAGCAGTAACCATCTCAGTAAGCTTACCGAGGTAAGCTAGGGCTGTGGTGACTTTTCTTTGATCGTTGCATATTTTATTGTTGTTCATAGTACTATTATATCATTTTTATATGATTCTTTTGTTGTTAAGTACTTTGTTCCTTTTATTTGAGCAGACCATGGTAGTTTCCGATCAAAATCGTGATTCTGACTCTTCGGCTAAAAAGACGAATCATAGAAGCATGAGATTTTCTCCTGCGGCATCAATATCTTCGTATTCAAGCAAGGATTGCAAAGGAATAACTAGAGAGTCGAAGCATTCATGTGGACGGTGTAGCTTCTAAGTATGCAGATGAATCCCTTTCTGACTAGGAGCCTGCTGAACATGAATATAAGTCGTATTCTCCTGATATAGTATTAAAGCGACTAGTTTTGGATGATTTGAAAGCCAAACAAGACCAAGATGAAAATTATGATATGATGATGGGCTATGTTAATCTTGCAGACGATGAAGATCCCGAAAAATATTCGGAAGAAGACCCAGAAGAAGAAGAAAACGAACATGGATCGGATGAAGAGGCTGACGATGAATATGACTCTGACTCGGATTCTCAGACCTCGGATTAGATTTATGCGCATACTTCTTTTTCATAGTAACTCTCACTTTCTTATTTTATAATTCGTAGATATTCTTTCAGAATTAAAACACTTTTCATGTCTGGCATGGCCGCTTTGATGGAGCCAAAACTTTATTTAGTAACTTTATTTGTAAGATCTCGTATTAATATCTTCATACTTCTGGAATGAATGAATGAATGGATGATACCATACGTGAATGAATGAAATTTTTTTGAAGTCAATAAACTAAGCTATCATATGAAGCAAGAATCAATTAATTTGGAGTTTGCTAGGTCATCCAATCATGCGTGAACATCCGTGATTATTAATCCCGTGTAAATATTCAGACTATGTAGACTTTAGCGTAAGAGTCATATACCTTAGCTCGTGTATCTGATTTACGCGCCCTTTCATTATGTTGTAGAAAAGATATGTACGAACAATTTTCGTGAAGGATGCATTGCACCATTCCTCACCCATAAGTACGTTTTTCAGATTTAGGGAACTAAGTATGTAATAGCTTGGGTATACCACTTGGAGGTGTCCAAGAACTTCGAATTCGATGAAGACTGATTTTGTCATGGAGTTGATGTCGTAAGGAGTTGCAGCAGTAGCAGGTAGTTGTATACAAAAGATGGAACACTAGTGAGGGTGAGATGATGACTCGAGTTATAGCTGGTAGCAGCAAGATAGACGACAGAGTCAAGAGAAGATGATGTTGGTGTCGAGTGTCTGAGCTGTCAAGAATTGTGAGTTGGATGCTTGCTTTGTACTTCATAAATGGTCAGTCTGCTGATGAGACATTTGTTCCCCTAAGTATTTATATGGCGTCAATCGTTATTGAAAGTCCTGGGTCTTCTCTGATTATGTAAAATTTGGTAGCAGTAGAAGCAGAAACCATTTTTACTTGAATACTGATGTGACCATATATATTTATGAATTTTATTCAGGATCCTTGATTGTTGTTGGAGCATGGACAACTTCACGACGATTAATTCCTACGGCTTTGAGTGTCTTGATAAGGATGATGTTGGCAACAACCTGCATCAATTAGTATCTCACCAAATTATATATCATTGAGACAAGCAGTGGTGACCAGTTTCCAGTTACACTTTTCTTTCCCCTCACCTATCTGAGTAATGACATATTTCATTTTCAAAAGATAGTCGTCTGTCATACACAACATGGTTGAGAGCAGTAAAAATATATTTGTGTTGCGCCTTCGATCATTAGAGAAGCTCATACATATAATCCATCATGGATTGAACTGCTCAATTGATAGGTTCTCCGGACATGGTGAAACCCCTAACAAGGATATGTTTTTTGTGTACTATTTCAGTCCCCAAGTGCAACTCTCTTGAGCTTTTTCATTTCTTTTTATGTTGGTGGATATTAAATGGGAGGTAACTTGATTGTGTTATTCTTTATCCACACTTCTAAGAGTTGGAGAAGTCGTGAGAGACCGGATCTTCCCTTGGTTATTGTTGATGACGTCAAGGCGATGTTGAAGCTGCAGCTGATGCCGCTTGCCTTCGATGTGGTTGGCATGCCTGTGGTGTAAGAGTTTAAATTTTTGATGGTGCTGCATGTTTGGTTTCTTTTGGCTCATTCAACCACAACACCCGCAAATGGTTGAATGTTGTACTGCTTACTTGTGAGTCGTATGTTAACACTAGTCTCGCATGCTTTTTCATTCCTAGTATGTCTGGATCTCTTCATCAAAGCATGTGTAGTTGCAGCCGATCGTCTGAGTCTAGGAAAGATACTCTTGCATTAGGAGAACTACCATTGGTAGTAGCAGAATTGGCGTTGAAAGCTAGTTATTGAAGCTGACCTAAGATCAACTGCTTTAAAAATGGTAAAAAAATTGATTTTGCAACTGAGAGATTGATCTCTCACTGTTGTCGCCAAAATGTTTGTATTATAGAAGTACTTTTAATTTCAAGAGATCAAAGTCACACAAGATTGGCCTAAACCAACAGACCGTCGTTCCAATCTTGCTTCGGTCACAAAGGAAATAGAAGAGGTTGTCTTAGGGAGGGAAGCAGAGGAAGTGTTGAGGTTGGAATGTCGGGCTCCGTTAGGTGAGATAGGTGTTTATTTCTACGAATGATTCTTTGCGTATGAATGAGAGAATGCCTTGGTGAAAATCAGATAATAATAATTATGTTATATATATATGCTCTGTTTGTTATCTCTCTGTCTCCTCTTTTCTTTCTTGTTAAATAGATTGAGGAATCTATTTATAATAGCATAACAGTAACCGTTCACTGATCGTTTAATAAAGTGGTGAAAAATATTGTTCGTTCACTCAGACTTGTGGAGAAGTATTTTATACCTAATTCTAATTTAAACTAGAAAATAAATAAAAGATGAAATCAATATTAAGAATAACTGAGACTCAGGATTCCACCATTAATCATATTCAAGTGATTCGTAAATTAATTATGAACAATTATAGCTTATACTTATATTTTTGACTCTAATTCTTTGCCTAAAGTAGATTTCAAAAATATACCATTAAATTATAAGCATGGTGCATCGAAAGCTCTAAGTCTAAGCATACACCATCAGACAAAATCATAATTAATTAAGAAAAATCATTAATCAATTAAAATCAATACAAATGGTCATATAATTAATTAAGAAATATGGCTTCATCTATTGTCCCAGAGATGGGATTTAGCTCATCATGTTCAAAACACTCTCAAAAGATAGAAACATAACTCAAAAAGTGGAAAAGAAGAAAAGAAATAAAAAGAATGAATCAGGGAAACTACAACTTTTTAAGTGTTGCAAAGTACATTGTAACAGAAAAATAAGACTATGCAGAAAAAGACGGTCATCTGTTGTTGTAGCATAGACCATGGTTTCTGCGGCTGTCTTTTTATGTAGTTGTCTTCGTGTTCTTACTCTTATGATGTTGTTGAATTCTTTTTGAAACTTCTCTTTCTTTGATGTTGCTCTCTCCCAACGTGTCTGTGATGCTCTCCTTGGCTCCTATTTATATAAAAACATCCAACAATTCCCATATCACCTCCAAATCTCGGCAGTAAACTTAAACCCGGTAATAATTTTTCTTTCTTTAAACATCAAACTCGGTGATTCTGTTGCCCCTAAATAATTAACAAGATAGAAACAAACATCACGTGAAATTAGGAAAGGAAATCCTAAGTTTCTCGTGATAGGGTTTCACTTTGAATTTTTTGAAGATTCCAAATTTAACGGGATATTGTTGTTTTTATGGTCTTTATATTGTCTACAAATTCCTACAAATAAGGAAAGAGGATAATCTTGTCTTAATCTCTTCAAACAACCAAACAAAACTCGTTAGCAATTCACGTTGTTTGAAAGGAAATGTTCCCCCCAAAATTTTGTTTGAATTTGAAAGGTGGGTGCCCTGAACCAATTCGTGGGTGCCTTTATCCAAATTTCTGGGGTGCCTTTATCATTTTTCTGGGTGCCTTTAACACTTTTTATGCCAATTTTTCCATAAAAGTTTATTCTTCAGAAATACCTATTATCACATAAAGACTAACAACATATTAGAATGAGCTCAAATAAGACGTATAAATTTGTCTATCAAATACCCCCAAACTTATATTTTGCTAGTCCCGAGCAAATCTAATCTAAAAAATAAAACAAAATGAAAAACTAACTCACATTCGTAGGAATAACGACTACACTTAGCACTTGAAGCTAGCCGTTAAACTTCTAGGTGACCTAGAAGACGTGTGTTGTCTCGTGAGGTTTTACAAAGAGGTATACCCACAAAAACCTTTACTCCAACTTCTAATGTCACAAGTTTCCAAGGAGATAAGAGGAAATAAAGTTTCTCATCCTAATGCCAAGTAATTAGAAGCGCAAGAGAAAATACATCTAAAATATCCGCTCAACAGCGGTAGAGAAAGTGGGTGTGACGAGTTGAACCACTGCCAAAGATGTCTTTTGCTAGATGGAAAGCGGAATAACAAAGTAACCGAATAAGCATTTCGCCTCGACTCTTCTTCACAAAGAGAATTTTATGAATTTGACACTCTTAAGGCGATTTTAAGGGTCACACATGTGTGTAAGCAGGATTTAAGAGAGAATACTTACACACTATTGATGGTCACACTTTTTCAGACGAACTCAAACCAAAAAAAAATTCTGACGATCTCAAAGGAAAATAAATATGATGATTTCTTGGGAAATCGACCATATATGAGGATGGGAACATACTCTCACCTTCTAGTCTTGGAATCACAACTCTCTCATAATGCTCAATAGAAACAACTCTGTATTCTGCTTCAATCCTTGATGATAAACTCTCGAAACTTGTAGAACTTAATTCTTTTTCTTCGATTACTTGTTTTCTTGAAACTTCATTTTTGGATTTCTACTTTTCCATGGCTTTTCTTACCAAAATTATTACACAACTATTTCGATTTTTATTTTTTATTTTTTATATTATTTTTTAATTTTTTTGATTTTTTTTAAATAAATACAAAACAAGAACAAAAATAGTGAATTGATGTTTCTCCGCTTGTTGATGATGATGAGTTTCTATTGAGAGAAAGTCGTAATTCTGTGAGTAAGAAAACATGATGAGGCTAGTTCTGATATCTCCCTCATGGTGATAAGAGTTAGCACTGAGAGATCTGAGAGTGCTGAAGTAGTGCGAGATTGAGTAGCTCATCATTCTACTCGGAGTTCATGTAGATGAACCACTCTAAGAGGACAGTTGAAGGTTTGGTTCCTCACTCAAAAGGGTAGTCTCCACTAATGATTGGGTTGTTCTGTCTTTATGGCATTTCCTTCTGGCCTAATTGTCCCTAGCACGGATGGTTGGTTCCGACACGGTTACTCTCTCAAAGGTAAAGAACACAGATGTTAACTTCTCTATCACTTCTTATTTCAATCTTTTAAGTGAGAATTAGTATGTAAACTTAGATAAAATAATACTACGTGACTCTAAAAGTTGGAATTTTTGGTACAATTACAAACTAAAAATTTCTCTCTTAACCCCAAATTTAAATCTAACATTGTCCTCAATTTTCTAAAGATGAATAAATTAAATCATTGCTAAAGGAACTGTTACCACGTAGAAGAAATAAAAAAGGATATTACCAAATATAACTGAGTACCAAGAGCATATGGGTTGGCTCCTATAAAACACTAAGTTGAAAATCTTCATCCAGACATTGGATGTACCAAAATTCCAGACATATCATAAAATCATACAACAATAACTGGAACAACTGTGGATCATCAGAACTCAATAGTGCTAACCCAACTAAAAGACAAATGCAACATGCCAGGAAAAGGAACAAACCGAGCACACCCTGAATATCTAGTATATTGTTTAAGACAACTACATTTAGATTTGGTTCATATTTTGGCTATATAAAGGGGCCTAGACAAATTCAACTAAATAAAAGGTTTCAAGGGGCTGGCTTTTATCATGGGAAGTATCCGGAGGATCGGGCTGTAATGTCTGGAAAAACTCAAGTAAAACCTTAGACGCACTAAGATCGATTCCCAACTGAGGGACTTTAAGGAGGGATACTTGACGATCACAAGAATCATCACTATCCCCAAACTTACGGTAATTACTACTCTGAGATAGACCTAAATCTATTGTTTGGATTTCAGGGTCCTTAGAGTCAGAAAAATACTCAAGAGATTCTTCTAGAGTTTGGTCACACAGTTGATCTAAAATGATACTATCAGCACATTTAACTAAGGGATCATCCAACAACATGTATGTTAAAAGATCATGAACTAAAGTGTTAATCATATTCACCTTTTCTAAATCATCGATCTCAGAAGGTTGTCTACTAACGTTGAAAACATTTAAATCAGTAGTCATATTACCAAAATATAAGTTCATTATTCCGGTTCTACAGTTGTACACAACATTATACGTAGCCAAAAAGGGACGACCTAAAATCACCGGTATTTGAGCCTCTAGATTCTGAACAGGTTGAGTGTCTAGAACAACAAAATTCACTGGGTAAACAAATTTATCAACCTGAATAAGGACATCCCCAATCACACCACGAGTGATTTTAATGGACCTATTCGCTAATTGCAGTGTCATTTTGGTTGATTTTAGCTCACCGAGACCTAGCTGGGTGTACACATGATATGGTAATAAGTTCACACTAGATCCTAAGTCAAGCAATACCGTATCAACCGAGTGGTCATGGATCATACAAGATATGGTGGGGCATCCTAGGTCTTTGTACTTAGAGGGTGTCTTGTTCAGAATGATCAAACTTACTTGACCTGCTAAAAAGGCTTTCTTATGTACATTAAGCTTACGCTTTCGTGTACAAAGATATTGAAGGAACCTGGCATACGCAGGGACGTGCCTAACTACCTCTCATAAAGGAATGTTAATATTAACCTGCTTAAACATTTCCATTACTTCGTTGAAGTGTGATTCATTCCTACCGGGAGATAATAACTGCGGATAAAGAGATGGTTCATAAGACCTGGCTTAGTTAGGAACCTTAGAAGTATCCTTAGAGACTTTATCGGTCTCCTCAAATTCCGACTCAGATGGTTCAAATGAAGGTGGGGTTATAACCGGATCTATATTCTGTGGTACTGTCACCTTATTTTCAACTAACTTACCACTTCTAAGAGCTGTAATAGAATTCACATGAATGGATGTTTTCTGTCCTCTTGGATTATAATTAGTTTGACTAGGGAAGTTTCCAATTTCTCTCTCACTTAGTGTCTTAGCTATGTGACCTACTTGGAGTTTTAACTTAGCAAGAATATGGGCAGTAAAATTAAAAATCTGCTTGGTTGCCTATTGGAATCTGAGCTGGCTCTATGCTAACATAGTAAGAGATTCCACTAAGATAGTCATTTTATTTTCTGAAGGGTTTTGAGAATAAGTTGGCTCTAGTGGATTCTTAGGATAACTAAACCCTGGTGGAACTTGAGGATTACTAGTCTCACCTTGATTCTAACCTTGGGACCACTTAAAATTAGGATGTTTTCTCCCAGGGTTATAGGTTTCTTAATATGGTCAAACTTCTGAAGAATTTCAAACCTAGGGTTGTTATAAAGAGCATGAGCTTTCTCTGCACTAGTTTTTTTATCCCAAGATGAGCTATTGGGTTCTAATCCGCAACTAAAGACTTGAGAGGCTTTAAACCTATTATCAATTTCAACAAAAGATATTTGTTTGGATTCATCGAGTTCTAAAGCTTCTACCCTTCTAGATATAACAACAAACTTAGCTTTAGACTCAAAACCTGTATCTATGTTGGTGCTACCTTCATTGACCAAGAGTGTTTTAGGAGGTTTTACAGAGGACTCCCACTGTTGGGATTTCTCAGCTACTTCTTCTAAAAAGACATAAGCTTGTTCACCAATTGTATTTAAAGACCCACCAGTGCATAATGACTCGACCATGGCTTTGGTTGAATAATCTAACCCATCATAAAGAAGTTGTATTAACTCTATTTTCTCAAATCCATGGTGGAGGCATTGATACAAAATATTATTGAATCTTTCTAGAAACCTATAAAGCGACTCTCCCTCTTGTTGCATACTGGCACTAGTTTTCCGCCTAATTGACGCGGTTTTATGCTTTGAGTAGAACTTCTGAAATAAGGCAGTGGTAAGCTCATCCCAAGTGGTTATAGACTCAGAAGGTAAGTTATGCAACCATAACTTAGCTTTATCTCTCAATAAAAAAATTTACAACCTAAGTTTCAAAACTTCATCACTAAGGTCCTTAATTCCAATAGTTCCCCAAATTTCCTCGAAATCCTTCATATGAAATTAAGGGTTTTCATTATTTTCTCCTTAAAAATACAGGGATCATCTGAATAATACCAGGTTTCAACTCTGTTTAAGGGTGAAAACAAATGTACTGCGAAACAGTACTTTCATGTAGGTTTGAGAGATCAAGCTCGAACAGGACGAGCCTAAACCAAGAAATGGCCGTTCACGTCCTGCTTCGATCACAAAAGAAAAGATGATTGGGTAGGTCTTGGGGAAAAGAAGCAAAGAAGGTTGAAAAATCTCAGTGTGATGAGTAATTGTAGTGTGTAAAGAAGAATGGATTATCTCTAGAATGAATCGATAATTATGTAATATTGTTTCTTAGTTATCTCTTTTTCTTGTTTTAAATAGATGAATTCATCTATTTATATATCTAATAAGACACACTGATTTCTTGTAATTGGTGGAAGTTACAAAATAATAGGAGGAATAACGATTTGTGGAGATTGTAGTCATGCACGAAAAGTAAGGAAGACTCGTATGACCACTAATCGTCGTTCTCTCAACTGTCTTGTAACTATCCCACCACTTGTTACCTTTTTGGTCGTGGATATGTTTTCATAATGCACGATTGTCGTAGGCCGCCATACAAATACCCCAACGAGTGTGTTGTATTTGATATCTCGTAGAATGATAGTGGAATCGTGAACCACTACTTTTTTGATTAGGTCAAGTCAAGTCAAATGACTTTCTAAGAAAGTGCAACAAGTTGCGCAACTCACTGAATTGGTAATTAGACTGGTCAGTGTAGAGTCTGGTAAGTTTAGTGGTTATGTACTAACATGTCATAATTTTAATGGTCAAATGTTAGCTTAGAAGTTACTTAGCATAAATCTAGAAGATGTTCGAGACCAAAATTGTAAAGAGCTTGTTAAGCAAGAAGGCTTATTAGATAACCATATAAGAATAATATTGGCATTAGGCCAATATTGAAAAGGATGGCGTATTTATAAGGGACGCAGCTAGCAAGGCTAGCGCTAGCTCCTAACACAAATGGTAATGTGCTAGATCCTTAGCTTAAAAGCTAATTTGCTAGCGTTTTGAGAGCAAGGATAATTTACTAGCTTTTAGAAAGGATGCTATCTTTCTAGCCGCAAAGGCTAGGATGCTGCCAAGCCAAGGGAGCTAGTGTTCTTTCCTAAGGCAAGGACGCTACTAGGTCAAGAGAGTTAGCGATATTGCGCTAAGGATGGGACGATAGCGTCTAATAAGATGCTAAGCATAGGAGGCTAGCCAATGCTCTAGGGTTCAAGGAGGATAGCGCCATTCAAGGAAGCTAGCTAGGTCAAGGGAGTTAGTGCTAGTCAAGAAAGCTAGCGCTTTGGCGGTAAGGCTAGGACGCTTGCTAGCATTGCAGATTTAGCGCCAATGTGCTAAAGGCTAGCGTCTCAAGTATGTTTTACTCTTTTTATGACTATAATAGACCAAATGAACTCTTCAAAATTCTCATATGAATATGACTATGCTTGAATTTTGCATAGTATTCGAAGATTTTCGTCATTAGAAAATTTCAGAAGTATAATTCTTGGGGAAAACGTTGTAGAATCTTCATAAGACCTCCGTTTTGGATGATTGACCCCTCTATCTTTATTAGAAAACAATTTACTACATTGTTCCAGGAAAAATATAGGTTTTAAGCTTGTTTGGGGGGTCAAAATGACCCAACAGTAGAATTCAGGAAGTATCCAGGAAAATTCTGACAGTTTTCAGACCCGACACCTCTAGCTGTTTTTTCCATAACTGATAGCTCGTTTATCCGATTGATGCACCATTTTGACATGTTGTAATAGACATCCATACAAAACTTTTGATATAAGACTCATGCCAATATTATTCACCAATTATCGCCAGCTTGCATTACCCCGATGTAGATAATGCCCTCCCCCATATTGAAAATCATAGGAGAACTCCTGCTTGCATGCTTGTTGAGGATAGTGCTTCAACTGATGTCGTTATGCAGAATAGTAGTGCAGTAGAGAGTGTGCACATCGAGTATCCTAATGCGGGTATTAGTGTTTCCTTCCGCTTCAGCAGAACTCTTCCTGGGTACTTATGTTGGGGGATTTGTTGTTCCATCCACCTATATCGTTATATATAAAGATATGGGGGAACTTTGGCCTTTTCTATGTAGATAATTCCAGGAACTACAGAGCTTTAGAACGAGACATATCTAGCTTGTTTCCAATCATACATGAGATGATCTCTCTTCCTCAGAATGAAATTTCTGAAATAGTCTTCAAGAAATAAGAGGAAGATGTGATGATGCTGAGAGCTCTGGCCTGAACATCACGTGAGTTCATCACCATCTAGGAGCCATGCGATAGGGTTTTGTTGAAATAGGTGAATTTGCTATTTTGGAGGCGGTGACCAAGGCTAGGAAAAAGGTTGAAAGGCTTTCTCATGAATTGCAGCTTGCGACTGAGGTTCTTGGAAGAATGGAAAAGGATTACTCTAAGGGGACTAAGCCAGTCTTCAATATTTTTTTTTGATTTATAATTTTATGAATAACATTTATGATTTTTCTTTTGAGACTTTGAGTAGATAAGTTTTGATAAGTTACTCGTGAAAAGAGAAACTTTTTTTTAATGAATAATGATATTTGAATTGATAGGTAAACTTGAAATCCTAAGTGTGAATTCAGAAATATTACAATCATTTTGGAGAAATTACAACTTTGCACGAAAATAAGGAAATACTTGAAGTAAAATAGCAGAGCATTCAATCCTTGTAAGCTTTGAGAAACTTGCCATAAATTTTACTTCTTCTGGATTGTCATTGTTTAAGAGCTTGTAGTGACCACCAAGCATAATCTCAGTAATTATGTAAGGTTCTTCTTCAATAATCAAAGGAACCGATGCAAGAAGCTGTGCGTTCTTAGTAATCTTTAGAACCGTGTTTTTAATTCGAAAAGGTCCAAATTTGCCTGAAAATCCCTATCTTGGGACGTCAAAGGGTTGTTGATGAGGTTTCTTCTCGTCATCAAAAGTAACTTGATCCGCAAACGATTCATCAATCTTTCCATTTTTAGTAAAAGCAATTTTCAACCATTTTATAAAATATTGAAACGGATCAGCTTCCCATTCACATCTTCTGATAGTGACTTGGTTTTCTCTTGGGCAGAGTTTCTGGATTCTGACAGGACAAAAGCTTACTGATTAAAAGGAGTTTGAGAATCAAGACTTACTTCGTTGAGTTTTGAAGTATGAATTGAGTCCCCAAGCTTTGAAAATGATAAGGATGCTTCTCCTTCGTCGTGAATCCATGGTCGTCCCAAAATTATGTCGTAGTTCGGGTCTTCCTTGATGATGTGGAATTTCACGTTTGTTTCAGCATCTCCTATCCTTATCTTCAAAGTGACGTATTCACGAGTCTCTTTGAGTCCTCCGTATGGATTTTTAATTATGGTTTGAGAGTGGATAGTCTCCTGCCGAGGGATACCTGTGGCTCTGAGAGTGTTAATCGTAATGACATTAGTATCCATGTCAGGATCAATCAATGTTCTTTTAAACTACATGCTTCCAAGATGGGCAGTCATGAGGAGTCCCCAGCTAAACTTCTTATCATCTGTGTCGACTATATCCTCCAAGGAGGCTTGATTCGAGTATGAATATCCTCTGTAAAGGATAAGAGCTCTCCAGTCACGACATGATTCAGGGCAGCAAAGATATCCTCACGTTGTCCTTTCGAGAGATAGACAAGCTCACACATGTATTCCATCACAGATTAAACTATATGATTAGTTGATTTTTTGGAGAGAGTGAAATTTCTAACAGGAAGGGGATTCTTGCGGACTCCTTCAGCTTCTAATTGTAATTTTCCTGATTCCATCTTTTCTTTGAATATATGATTCAAATTGTTACACTCACTGATTGGGTAATTGACATATCGGTGATAACGAAAATATTTCGGATCTGTCATCTGCTGAGCTGTGGGAAGTTTTTATGCGGTTGGTAATTGGATAATGTCGTCTCCTATCCAAGCTTTGAGTAGTTCGAGCACTTCTTCCATTGGAACCAAGAAATTTTGGAACATTACATTTGGCTTTATATCTTGCTCTAGTTGCGGCCACAATTGTTGTTGCTGATGCCATGAATCTTTAAATGTGTTTTGAGAAGTTTTAAAACTGCCACCGATCGACCATATAGTCGGTCCGGTTTTTAACCTCCTTGAGTAGGTCAGGTTTTTTAGCGGTTTTAACCGCTGACATTTTTGTAAATTAAAAAAAAAAAATAGAAAAAAAAAACACCACTTTTAATTTTATAGCAAATAGGTTTAGTCACAATATCATCAAATTCAAGAATAACATGCTAACAGTAAGAGATAGCTTCATAAAATTCCATCAATATTTATAGAATTTGATTGATTTAATTTATCCATAGGTGGCTTGATTTGAACCCTGATGATTCAATAATTACATAACTAAGACAAATACCACTACAAATTAAAAACCCCCAATTGTAAAAATCTAGGGATCATTTATATGAAGAAGGAAGACCCACAAATTTGATCTCTATGAAATAACTAATTGATAAAATTATGTCAAAATCAAAATATTAAACTCAAATGATCTACTGAATATTGAGTTACTGAATATTGTTACCGCCGGAGAAAAAAAAGAAGACTAGCAGTTCTCTTGTGATGAAGGTGGTGAAGTTAGGCTATGATTTTTTGTATCTCTGACAATGAGTAAAGATCCATTAAGAAAAAGAATAACAAGAATGTGTTTCGTGTTTGTTGGTAGTGTTGTTCGTGGGGATGAAGGTGGTGATTCTCGTTGTGTTGGTGTGTTAGTAGTGAAGAGTAGGAGAAGAGAAAAAGAAGAGAAGAGTAGGGTTATGAAAATATTAAGGTTAGTTTTCTTTACATATATGATATACATGGATGACTATGTTATGATAATATTGGTCGGTTATTTGCGGTCGGTTTGGACGGTAGGATTCCTCAAACTGTCAACCGAACGGTTGGATAAACGGTTTCTAATTTCTAAACTTCCACCGACCGTTGGATGAACGGTTTGGTTCGGTGGCGGTTGAGTTGGTTTCGGTCAGATTTTTCGGTTCGGGTGGTTTCCTATGCAGTCCTAAGAAGGATTCAATCTCCGAGTTGGCGCTGGTATTGAGGTATGACAACACCGATTGATGGTTGAATATTATACAGATTATTGATTAGTTGTTGTCTTCCACGGGTGTCTCTACAGTTTTCTTCCCTCGCTTGTCTGGTTCTCTTCAACAAGGCAGGAGCAGTTATGACAGATCACTTTGTGGGTTTGTGCCATTCAGAGAAAGTATGAAAACATAAATTTTCTAAAAGAGCACGATAGACAGGGATTGTACCATTAATATAGATTTCTACTAGTTGATGCTCTGTCATATTCGGATCGTTACAGTCCAATGCTTGAATTGTGAATCTCTTCACTATTCATTATGGTGCTAATTATTCCTCTTGAATATTCTTTCCAGGTATGATAGGGTGATTTGCTCAGACAAAGAATTATTTCTTATAGAAATCATTGATCATTTCTCCCCAAACTGGAAATATTGTTGGAAGAAATGTTATTGTACCATGTGTAAGCTCTTCCAGTGAGGGACTTGGAAAATTCTTTAAGACGTAGCACATGATTATACTTATGTTCCCCGGGTGATTCTAAGAATTGAGAGACATGTTCACGAGTGTTTCTAGTTCTTTCATATAACAAGAAAGCTGGGAAGTAGTAACCTCTTGGTAAATGGATCCTCTAAATTCTAGGCGGGTACGGAGGATGATGCTAATGAAGCGAGGGTGAGTCTTCCTTGCCATGATTCCGTAGGAGTCTCTCCATATCTTCACATGTGACAAAATTGGATTGTTGGCTTGTCGCTGCTAGACGATCAGTAATGATATAAACTTCTTTATCTTTTCAAGTCCTGGAAGTCTCAGCATCAGTGGCCGTTATAAGGTTGGTCCTGATTTGCTCTGTCATGTGATGGCGTTGTTATGGGAAGAGTTGCTCTTTTAGGGTCTTGAGACAAGCGAGTACCTCCTACTGAGTGGTAGCCATGTCTACTTGCGTTTTGGAAAGAACTTTTGCATCTTCATCAGATCAACAATGCTGAGCGGCGTTTGAGTATTCTCGGTGCTTTCAGCAGTCTTGTTACCTGGAGAAGGTGTGGTAGTAGTATTGGTAGTAACATTGGTACGAGAAGGGTCAGTAACGCCAGGGGTGTTTTCAGAATCGCCACCTTCAGTACTTCCAGAACCGGCGATGGGAGTTGTAACTGCTCCAGACCTAACATCAACCATTTTGAATAACTGAAAAATTGGCTTTTATAATTAAGAGGTTGATCTCCCATTGTGGTCTCCAATTGTTTTATGGTGAAACAAATGTACTGCAAAAGAGTACTTTCAAGTAGGTTTGAGAGATCAAGCTCGAACAGGACGAGCCTACACCAAGAAATGACCGTTCACGTTCTGCTTTGATAACAAAAGTAAAAAAGATTGGGTAGGTCTTGGAGGAAGGAAGCAAAGAAGGTTGAGAAATCTCAGTGTGATGAGTAATTGCAGTGTGTAAACAAGAATGGATTATCTTTGGGATGAATCATTAGTTTTGTATATATTGTTTCTTAGTTCTCTCTTGTTCTTGTTTTGAATAGATGAAGCCATTTATTTATATTTCTAAGAAGACACACCGATTTATCGTAAGTGGTGGAAGTTACCAACGAAGTGGAGGAGTAACGATTTGTGGAGATTGTAGTGGAGTCATGTACGAAAAGTAATGAAGACTTGTATGACCACTACTCATCATTCTATCAAATGTCTTGTAATTGTCCCACTACTTGTTACCCTCTTGTTCGTGGATGTGATGCCACAACGAAAAATTGTTGTAGACCTCCAAACCAATACCCCAATGGGAATCCCCCCATGTGTTGTATTTGATAGCTCGTAGAATGATAGTGGAATCGCGAACCTCTACTATTTTGATTAAGAAAAAGTCAAGTCAAATGACTTGCTAAGAAAGTGAGGCAAGTTGCACAACTCATTGTATTGATAATTAGACTGATCAGTGTCGAGTCTGGTAAGTTTAGTGGTTATGTACTAACATGGCATACTTTTAATGGCCAAATGTTAGCTTAGAAATGACTTGGCATAACTGTAGATGATGAACTCTTGAACTTCGTAGAAATTTGAAAATTTCTAACTCTTTTCTGCTCAAATTCTTGTTGCTTGAAACTTCTTTATAGATTTATTATTTATCACGGCCTTAATGAATAAATAAAAAAAACAAATACACTATAAAGCAATAAAAACAAATATATATTTTTTTCTAATTTTTTTTACTCAAATATATATTAAACAAATATATTTTAATTTTTTTTTGAGACAATAGAATATGAAATACAACTGAAAATAAAAAAAGAATATAACATATGATGAACTAATATGGTCATGGGAGACCGACTTTACCACTTCATTCTTCGTAACTTATATTGTCTCGGTATCATAAATTTCACAAAAATTCACTTCTTTTGATTTCTTCGCTCTTGTACTTAGTCTTCAACTAAGATATAGAATTTTTCTCCTCGTACTGTTACTTCAATTTGAATTTGAATTTTTCTCTTTCTTATAGTGTTGCTTGTAAACCTTGAACGTCTTCAACTTTCTTCAAATTTATGAAGCTCCGCTTGTTGATAATGATGGTGTTTCTATGGACCTGATGTTGTTATCGAGAGAGAGAATGGTGCCCAACTTCAAATCAAACTACAAGGTAAGCTTTATTCGCAATTCTGGTGTCACCCTCATGATTGATAGAATTAGCACTCAAGAGATCAAAAAGTAGTGTTGAAATGGTGCGAGGTTGAGTAGCTCATCATTCCACTCGGAGTTTGCACAGATGAAACACTCTAAACGGACAATTTAAACAGTTACAAAGAATTGAAGGTTTGGTGCCTCACTCATACATTGGTAATGAATAATCATCTTCTCTAATATTGTATTCTTTATGCACCTAGTTCACCACCGGCGGTTTAAGTCCCTTTTCGTCAGTTATTGCCTCTCAACAATTAAGAAACCCGAATATAGTTCTCTAATACTTTTAAGTTCAGTTATTTCGGTAAGAACTCCTTATGTCAAATTAGCTATAAGTATACTAAGTGACTCTAAAATATCTAAAAATTGGAGGTTTCATGCAAATAGTTACAAAGAAGTAAAAATCTTCCACCTAAAAGTGAGTACTTGAAAATTTTCTACCTAAAAGTGAGTACTTAAGAATTATATATGCTCCTCGACGTAAATTGACTCCTCCAATGTAAAATCAAGGTGAAAAATCCTATTATAATATGAAAATTCATTAAAAAAAAAGAAAAAGTAAAAGAAATACTAAGCAATGGGTTGCCTCCCATGCAACGCTTGGTTTAACGTCGTCAGCCCGACTCTCTAGTTGCCCCGTAGACCAATAATCTGAAAATTTGGGGGTCCATCCATAGAAAAATATACAATTCTAACAATAACTTCACAATAATATTAGTAAAAGAAAATAGAATTGAAGTTATCGACCGATAGAAGTTCCCCCACACTTAGTCTTTTCTACACTTGGAAGTGTATAGAGAACATAAAATTTGAGAACTTCTACAGTTTCTTCTTTAAGAACCGGCATAGTATGAGAATCAAGTATCTCCAATGGAGGATATTGGAAAGCAAAGTAATACAGCAGTACTTCCGAAGCACATACATTCAAGCCAATGAGAGGTAAATGAGAAGAATCAATAGGAAAGGAATTAGTCAAACCTTGCAAAATTTATTATCTCACGGGATCCTCTTCCTCCTTAAAGAATTCAAGTGAATTACTTAACTTTTGTTTATCGTGGTCCTCTATCAAACTCTTCAACCAATCTTCATCTGTGTCCGCCTCAATGAAAATTTCAGCGTTAATATTATCAATATAATTCTCGGAAAGTTCAATTGAGTTTTCCACGATATTACTCAATCTGGTTTCATTCTCAACATACTTCTCTTCGTTTTCAGACTCACCGTAATCAGAGTCTTCATCGATTTCACAAACTTTATCAGAACGTTGTTTGAGTTCCATACAAATGGTCTTACTAATTTATTTGAAAGTTCTTCCGGGGCTCCGTCATCTTCCAACTTATATAGTTTATGACCAAGTTTTTCGACATTCACTCGCTTGCCACCATTAACTCCAATAGAATCTCTCACCCACGACTCTTCCCTTTGAATGGCTGAATGATCATAACTACGATCAGAAGTCGGGTAAGGTAAAATATTGTAGAAATCAGTTTGTCCAACATTCTCACTATCACGATCAAGTTGGTCTAGTCTATGTTGCAAGTCTTGTAATCCATTCATAACATATATACAACTCGAATAAATCCAATTGGAAGTATAGTTGTCCCACCATGGTAGTTGACTTGCATACCGACTACAAGGTGGGTATATATGAAAATCATCATAAATTTCTCTAGGATTTTGATTATAGCCAATGAATTAGTGTTGATTGTACCCCAAAGGTGGTAAGCAATTGTCAAAGTGTTGTTGAGATTGAAAACCGTATTGATTGTTGTAATATGCTCCTTCCATGAGAAATAAGTAACTGAAATAAGATTTTCAAAACTAGGTTAGAATCAAAAATAAGAAACAAAAAACAGAAATTATTTTTTTTTAAAAAAACTAAAAATAAATAAATAATAATAATAAAAAATAACAATTGACTTCCTCCCCTTAGCGGCGGTAAAATTTGATGTGGTCATCTGCACGTCAAACTTATTTATTACTTTCTCACCATTTATGATATATTATGAAGCAAGGGTAAGAAAGGATCGTTCCCACGAGGAGGTCTTGGTTGTTATATGATTTCAAATTCTTACGTAAAAGGGGGATTTTCAAATTTAATAAAAGTAAATTAAACTAATTAAGAAAGCTAAGAAATTGTATAAAAGAATCAATAGATTGAGAATATTGGTCAAGGTTTCGGTTTCATTAACAAAACATGTTCTTGTACTAATAATTAGAATTGATATTTAATCTCGTTTTATCAAAAGCCCAAGAATACCTTGATCGCAAGAATATCCTGCAAATTTCCTCAAATCATCAAAAAACACATTAAAAGATGTGAATATGAATTCTACAAAGAGAACAACCTAACTTGTAAAAAACACTAATCAAGTTTAATTCCGAGGAGCATTAAGATTCATGAAATTAGGCTAATCAATGCAATTGAACGTGGAAAGCGCACTAACTCAATTTAACAAAAGTCATGATTCACATGCAGATTACTAGTATGTATCACTATAAGCAATAACCACACTATGCTACTTGTATTCAAGGAGTATCACTTTTGCGTATAATAAAACCTAAATTAGATTTAGATATGAATGTCAGTTCAATCAATTTGCAACTTAAATAAACAAACAATCAATCAATTAGATATTTATGGTGAATCATGAACGATAATATTGAGACAAAACTAATGTATTATTCAAAGAATCATGTATTGTAAAATCCAACTAATCCCTAACCAATAAAAGAAAATTACCTACTCATAATAATTGGAGTTTACACAATTGAATTTAAGAAGAAAAGAAATTGCAAACCCTAGATGTGAGAAATCTTTCCCGCGCGAACCTACAAAAATAAGTAAAAGAGGTGAGAAAAGAACTAGTTGAAAAACTTTATTTTCTATCATAACCCTAACTCTTCGATTCCAAAAAAATAGTCACATCCAAAAATTCTAAGACAAAATCAGACAAGCCCATACTCAAATCCCAAAATCAGAGTTTATTAACACACCCAACCAGCCAAACCTGTAAGCTCCATGAGACTGACAAGGCAATCTTTCACGGCCCAGTGAGGCAAACCATCGAAAACTTGATGTTCGTATTAGTTGGTTGATTTTGGCAAAGTTTACTTGGTGTTTTCAACGTCAATTTATCTCCTACTCTGCATTTAATTCATGTAATCAAAAACCGTTCATTCATCATCAATTCCTGTCACAATAAACAACGACTTCATCCTTAAATTCTCTATTCTCACAATCTTATTAACTCAACTGAATCACTATCTCACCATCTTCATTTTCATTCCCCTGTCACTGTTGGAATTATTGATATCTGTAGGAATTATTGATTTTGATTGCAAACTGTAACTTGGTATATTATTGATAACTCAGAGGTTACAAAACTTTTCTTATTCCAACTCTTAGGTTGGTAACATACTCTTATAGTTGGCAACATATACTATTACCATACTTAACTAGATTACGTTGAATCTGTATTATTTTAAATATTATTCTCCTTGATTCCTGTCTTTATTCTTGTATACATGATTTCCTTCTGATAAGGAATTACTTTCAACACACCCTCTTAATTCCTTACGGTAACTTTTATCAAGTTTCTGAAATACTGATGTTTATCTTTTGGAAGTGCTTTTGTGAAGATGTCTGCCACTTGGTCATTCGTGCTACAGTACTTCACCTCGTTCTTTCCTTTCTCCACGACATCCCTAATGAAGTGATGTTTGATTGCAATGTGCCTTGTACGGCTGTGATGAAATGGGTTATTTGTCATGGCAATAGATGACTTGTTATCACACATTATTGGAACTTCTACCTTTCTTTCTCCAGCATCCTTTAGTATACGTTTTAACCATATTTCCTGTGATGTTGCTAGTGCAGCTGAAACATATTCCGCGTCAGCATATGATTGTGCCACTATTTCTTGCTTCTTTGATGACCACGTAATTACACCTGAGCCAATAGTAAATGCATAGCCCGAAGTTCTTTTCTTGTCATCAACACATCCATCCCAATTACTATCACAGAAACCAAGCAGCTTTACCCCTTCTACTCCTGTATTCTTTTCATACCAAATACCAAGATCAAGCGTACCTTTGATGTATCTCAGAACTCTTTTTGCAGCTCCGAAGTGAATTTGACTCGGCCTGTGCATGAACCTTGACAACAGTCTTGTTGCATACACTATGTTTGGTCTGGTAGCTGTCAAGTATAGTAAGCTTCCTACCAGGATTCTATAGAGAAACACTTCCACTTCCTTGCTTCCATCTTCTTTGCTTAGCTTTTCTTTTACCAGTAGATGAGTGCATACAGGATTGCAATCTTGCATTTAGAATTTTTCAAGAAGATATTTTGCATACTTCTTTTTGAAAATAAGTACTCCCCCTTCTTCTTGATAAACTTCAATTCCTAAGAAGTGATGAAGTAACCCTAGGTCACTCATCTCATAACGTTTCTTCATCTCAATCTTGAATTCTGAGATCATTGCTTCATCATTGCCTGTGATCATCATGTCATCCACATAAAGAGAGATAATGAGAATTCTTGACGTACCTTGTTTCTTGACATACAAGGTCGGGTCATTCTTACTTCTTTCGAATCCTTTGTTTTTGAAGTAACCGTCAATCTCACTGTACCAGGTACGGGTGCTTGTTTGAGCCCGTACAATGCTTTCTTCAATCTGTACACTCTATTTTCTTCTCCGGGTATCACAAATCCTTGAGGATGTCCATTCAAAAACACTGATTTCACAACAAGTTGATGCAACAACCAGGCCTTTTTTGCTGCCAGAGCTATGAGGACACGGATTGTGTCATGCCTTGCTACAAGAGAGAATCTTTCTTTGAAGTCGATTTCGGGTTGCTGTGAATAACCCTTAGCAACCAGCCTTGCTTTCTTCTTGAGAACAGATCCATCCGGGTTGAGCTTTGCTTTGTATATCCACTTCACTCCAATGACGTCCTTCTCTTTTGGTTTCTCAACGAGCTCCCATTTCTTGTTCTTTTCAATTACTTTGATTTCTTCCTCCATTGCTCTCTTCCAATCTTCCTACTTGACTGCTTCTTAATAGTTTCTCGGTTCAATAACACAGAAATTGTAATGCACATACACATCAACAAGACTTTTCATTCTCTTTGGAGTTGAGTCCAGTGAAAACGACTGTGAAGTTGATGCTATGCTCGGTTGTGGACTTGGTTGTGGGCTGTTTTTCGGTGACCTGGGTTCTTCATGAGCATTGTCTTCTTCTTCTTCTTCTTCCGACGATTCATCACAGGATACATGGATACTTGGCCTCTCCTCGGTCAGAACTTGAGCTTGATTTTGCCAATCCCAAGTTGATTTTTCATCAAATATTACATCATAGATGATCACTATCTCCCTCTTATTTAAGTTGTAGAGTCTGTAACCTTTTGACTTCGAACTGTAGCCCATAAATATGCACTTTTCACTTGTTTGGTCGAGTTTTCTTCTGAGTTGTTTCGGAACGTGAGCAAAACAGATGAACCCGAACACTCTTAGATGATTTATAGACGGCTTCTTTCCACTTCATGCTTCAACTGGAGTCTTGTCTTGGACTTCTTTTGTTGGACACCAGTTCAGCAAATAGATTGCTGTGGCTACAGATTCTTCCCAGAACAGCATGGGAAAACCTTTATCATGAAGCATCGACTTTGACATCTCTTCCACGGTTCTATTTTTTCTTTCTGTTACTTCATTCTGCTGCGGGGTGTAACCTACAATTAACTGTTTGTCCAAGCCAATATCTTAACAGAACTTGTTGAACTCGTTGGAGTTATACTCGTCACTTCGGTCACTTCGCAACACTTTGATTAAGTGCCCGCTTTGTCTTTCAATGTAATGCTGAAATTTCTTAAAAATAAAGAACAAATCCGACTTCTGTCTCATAAAATACACCCATGTCATTCTTGAATAGTCATCAATGAATGTAAGAAAATCTTGTTGCCACCCTGAGATGGTGATGGCATTGGACCACAGACATTGGTGTGAAATAGCTCCAACGGTGCTTTAGCTCGCCACGCTTTCTCTTTCGGGAATGCATCTCTATGATGTTTTCCGAGTGCGCATCCTTCATAAACTTCCTTCAACTCTTGAATTGTTGGAAGTCCATACACCACGCACTTTTGCTGAAGGTTCTTTAGACTTTGAAAATTCAAGTGTCCAAGCCTTCTATGCCATAGTCAAGAGTCAGCAACCACTTCGGCTTTAAGAGCAACATTGTTGTAAGAGAAAATAAGGGGGAAACTCATGTTTTCCTCCATCTTGACCTTTGCTACTTCATGCTTTCTTTGATCAAAAATATTACAGGCGAGGTCCTCAAAGTGGACAGCGTATCCACGTTCTAAAAATTGTCCAACACTTAACAAGTTTTGTGCTAAGTCAGTTACAAGCAGCACATCTTGAATATCTTTCGTTCCCTTCTTCGTTTCTACGGAAATTGTTCCCTTTCCTTCTTCACCAACCGAGACACCATTTCCCATCTTCACCTTGGAATTGCAAACTGAATCAATCTCTTTGAAGATGCTTTTGTTGCTGGTCATATGATTGCTACATCCACTATCAATGAACCAGACTTCGTTCTTCTATTCTTTGGCTACTTGACAGGCGTAAAACATGTACTCATTTCCTTCTTCTACAAAATTTGCTTGCTGATTTTCTTCTAAGTTACAGTCTTTTCGGAGATGACCAAACCTCTTGCACTTGTAACATTGTGGTTTATCTATTAACCAACAATGTCTCTCATCATGCCCGTTTTTCTGACAAATTCCACACCTTGACGCTGTGGACACTTCGGTGTTTCTTCTGGAAAAATAGCATGTAGCTCTTCCACGACCTCATGCATAGCGACCTCTTCCTCTTGTAGTTCCTCTACCACGAAAGGATTCTTGAGTTGAGTTCCTCTCGTTATTTCTTGAGACAACATTGAGCTTAGATTGAAAGGCACTCTCAATGGTTTTTTCTGTGCGTAAATTCTGTCTCTGCTCAAATGCTTTAATAGAACCCATCAGTTCTTCGACAGCCAAAGTTTCAAGATCTTTGGTCTGTTCTATGACGGCAACAATTGAATCATATCTTTCTGGCAAGCTGATGAGAATTTTCTCATTAATTCTTTGATTGGTAATTGTTTCTCCATACGTTTTCATTTGATTTATTATGTCCATGACTCGGGTGAAATAATCTTTTAAGAGCTCGGAATCCCTCATCTCCAAGTTCTCGAACTCCCTTCGTAAAGATTGAAGCTTTATGGTTTTGACTTGGGAACTTCCTCTATATTCCTTTTAAGAATATCCCACGCCTCCTTTGATTTTTTAGCATTGATGATTCTTGGGAAAATAGTTTTCGTGACTCCTTTTTGAATTAAGAGAAGAGCTTTAGCATCTTTCTTGATGTTCGCCTTTAATTCCTTGGCTTCACCGTTTGATAGGGTTTCCTTATCTTCCGGTTATTCAAAACCGTCCTCTACATACTCCAAGAGATTTCTTGTGAGATGAACAATGTTCTCATTCTCACACACCAGAAATCGTAATTTTCTCCATCGAATTCTGGTACATAACTTTGCTTGTCGTCTTTGCCCATTCTTCCGTAGGCTCTGATACCAATCTGTTGGAATTATTGATATCTGTTGGAAGTATTTATTTTGATTGTAAACTGTAACTTGGTATATTATTGATAACTCAGAGGTTACAGGACTTTTCTTATTCCAACTCTTAGGTTGGTAACATACTATTATAGTTGGCAACATATACTATTACCATACTTAACTAGATTACATTGACTTTATATTATTCTGAATATTATTCTCCTTGATTCCTTCCTTTATTCTGTATACAGGATTTCCTTCTGATAAGGAATTACTTTCAATGGTCACAAACCCATAGCTATAATCCATTCTTCCTCACTGTACACCAGCGAACTCATCATTAGCTTTATCTTCTCGTTTCACAATCCAAACCCATTGCTCCAACAGATTACCATTCAGTTTAAACTCGAACCTATTTCCCTTATCTGAAATTCCTTCATTTATCAAGAACATCAAATCTCCATCAGGAACTGCAGCATTAAATATATCTCCATTCTCTGTCGAGACTCAACCAATAAATCAATCTTTCTTCTCTTCTATTAGCTGATTTCTCTCCTACATCAGATAGAACCCATTCTCGCTTATTCATCATCAGATTCTCCTAGCAGTCATAGAATAACAAACACCCATCTCCTTTACTGTACCCTTCTCTTCTCTATTAGTTCTCCACAACTCGAACCCAATAGGCAACATTACCACACTTTCTTCTTCGCTGTATCTTCTATCTCATGGTAGTTTCTTCTTTCTTTTCTCGTATATTGTATTCATAAAACACACCTCCTTCCATATCAGACTAAAAGTAGCAGTACACTCTGTCCAAAAATCCATCATATTCATCACCACCACTTCTCTTCTTGTAATCAACTAATCAAGGAAACACTCACCTAGTTTTTAGGGTATAATGAAAGAAGATTTAAAAACCAATCACTTGGTAATTTTCAGTCATACAACCCCAATATGAGTTACACTTGTGTTTGGTAGTTGGACACCCTTTAGCACTTCTTCGTAAAATAGTTGGTTACCTCATAGTAATTCTCTGTTTTGATTTATCAGAGACTTGTGTGATCGCTAGCTTTTCATCCATGAATGCCTAATGAATCCAAACAGTGTCTTGAGCTCCTATTTTTTTTCTTTTACTTCTCATGACTCCAAAGTACCTATAAAATATAAAACAAGCGTAATATATACAAAATACAAGAGAAATAACTAAGAAAAGTATAAAAAATTAATATTCAAATTATGTATTTTATGCACTTATCAACGAGATTTTTCATCAAATAGGGTTGGAACTCTTGTAAACTTCTCGTAACCTTCTTGTAATCATTAATTAATTTATTATTATTTATAAACATGTTTGTGTGCAATTAGATGGATATATTATATCATACACATTGTCCATTTCCCCCGCGAGGAGTGCCTGTGTAACCCACATATCCTTGCTAAGTTCTATTAGCGGGATTGGCAATATTATTATTAACGGGATTGGAAATATTACAATTAACGAGATTTACAATATTACTATTTTATATGATAAATTTTTATTAGCGGGATTTGCAATATTATAAATAGCACGGGAGGCTGTGTAATATTATATTACTATATTATCTGGGGAAATCGGTCGTATGCATATCATGTTTGATTGTGCTCGCAAAGAATTTAGTATGAGATGCAATATCTGTATTTTTTGTTTCTTAAATTATATATTACGATGACTTGCTCGATGCTTGGTGTAAAGGTGTCAATTGTTTTCTTCTATTGTTGTACTTTAATTATCTCTTTGAATTGTGAAGCATATTAGCGATCACCCGAGAGTTGTATATTGTTTCCACTTGGCACTCCTTTTGGATGATGTGGTCACTCTATTCCCACTCTCAGTTTCAGAGACAGATAAAGTACTGCTCCTGATAGTGATCGTTCTAGATCTGAAAGTTTCGTGAAGTTGAGTCCGTTTGTCGGTTAGCTTCCGCTGTGTTTATTTTGTATATGTATCTGATTTGTAAATCAACTAATTATTGTATAAGTATCATTTGAGAGATGTTCTTATGTATTCTCAGAGAAGGTTTAAATTTTGGGTTAATCTTTATTTAACACTTCACATTAATGTTTTAATAGATCTTTTAAATCCCTATCGCCTCAAAATATAATATGGACTCTTATATTTCTAAGCATGTGGATTTTGAGGAGCTACAGTAGTAACATCCAACTTTATACATGAAGGTCGGTTTGACCTAGTTTGGAACATATAATCTTTCAAAGTTGTCATTGCTTGCACAACTGGAATACTAGGAATAACTTCCTCGCTAAGATATAAATTCTCAAAGCTAAAGTTTCCAAAAATAGGGATCTCAAAAGAAGGGTTTCCTAAATTCTCATTCTCAAAAACAGAGTTTCTATTCTCGTTACTGATCAAACGACCAATAAAATCTCTTCTCCGGGCACTCTCACTTAAGGATTTAGGCGGCCTGGGCGTACAATAAAATAACTCATAATTGGAAGGGAATTCAAAACAAACGCAAGCAAGGATGACTCGACCAAGCATACTTATTTAATCTAGCAAACAAAAGCATGATGACTCCACTTAGATTGTTTCTAGACCACATTTTATTCTTCCAAAAGGCAACTAGTTACAGTTTTAGCAAACCTCTTGGAATGATCCGAATAAGATTAAGTCGATCAAAGAGAACCAGGATAAACTCTACGGAGCTTGCATAATCCTACCTCTTTGGAAACGTTTCCTTGGGTTACAAGGAGGCGCAAATCAGCTTAAAATTAATCTTCCTGATCCTTGAGTTGAGCTAACAAAGTAACCAATAAAATCCTTTTGAATGATTTTTTCCAATAATCTCGTTACCCTATCGGTCTTCTTTCTAGTCAAATTTTAAAGCTTAGGTTGGCATTAGGTAACGTGTTCCCAAAGTGGGCAAGAAGGATACGGTTATGAAATCCGAACCCTTATCTTGTATGGCCAGTTCTTGCCCTTTTGCTAGAAAATAAAGTATGTATTCGATTCCTTAACATATATGCATACGAAGGAATACAGTAAACCCACTTGCAGAGGACTTGTGGGTTGATCGAGTCTTACCTCCCTTACAAGACGAGGGATGAACCGCTGAAGTCGAATCGGGCCACTAATTCCGGTGTTAGTGTACGAACCCGAGGGGCCGAGACAATATTGTAATTGTCGTCCTTCCCTGTGTAGTTTATATTTAATATTACCCTTCCATAGGGTTTACAAAAATAATAATAAAGTCCAAAAATGTCCCAAGGTGTCCAAAATGTCCAAAAAGAAAAAGCAAAATTACAAAAATAAGAAGAGATTTCCTAATACAATTTTCTAAAAACAAAAAGAAATACAAACCCTAAAAATAGAATCAAAATAAAACTTTTGTCGTCTTTTTCCGTTCTTTTTGTTTTATATTGACTCCAAGTCTTTAATCAACCACCAAAATCTTTGGCACAACTTTCTTTTCGATCAAAAACCTATAAAAAATAGATAAATACCCAAAAACGTAAAATAGAACAAAAGAATAAAAACCTGAAAAAAAAACTACTACTATAAACTAAACCTTAAAACAAATTAGATATAAAATAAAATATAAAAACAAGTCAATGTCGGCAGTGCCAAAAACTTGATCCTTTAATAAAATTGTGAAAATATTGTTCATTCACTCAGACTTGTGAAGCAGTATTTTAGACCTAATTCTAATTTGAACTTGCAAATAAATAAAAGATGAAATCAATATTAAGAATAATTGAGACTCAAGATTCCTCCATAAATCATATTCAAGTGATTCGTAAATTAATTCTGAACAATTATAGCTATATCTTATATTTTTTACTCTGATTCTTCGCCTAAAATAGATTTTAAAAATATTAACTGTAAATTATAAGCATGATGCATCAAAAGCTCTAAGTCTAAGCATACACCATCAAACAAAATCACAATTAATTAAGAAAAATTATTAATCAATTAAAATCAATGCAAATAGTCATAGAATTAATTATAGTTACCACTTAATCATGAAATATGGCTTTCTTCATTGTCCCAGAGATGGGATTTAACTCATCATGTTCAAAACACTCTTAAAAGATAGAAACATAGCTCAAAAAGTGTTTGAAAAGAAGAAAAGAAATAAAAAGAATGAATCAGGGAAACTACAGCGTTTATAAGTGTTGCAGAGTACACTGTAATAGAAAAATAAGACTACGCAGAAAACGATGGTCTTCTGCTGCTGTATGATAGACCACGGTTTCTACGACTGTCTTTTTGTATAGCTGTTCTTCGTGTTCTTCATTTTTTGTTGCTGCTGATTATTTTTTAAAACTTCTCTTTCTTCAATTCTGCTGCCTCCCAACGTGTTTGTGATGCTCTCCTTGGCTCCTACTTATATTAAAACATCCAACAGTCCATATATCACCTCGAAATCTTCGAGAATAATTTCTTCAATGAGAATAAAATCTCGGCAGTAAACTCAAACCCGAGAATAATTTTTCTTTAACTCGGTGGTTCTGTTGCCCCTAGTTGTCCTAGAAGATAATTAACAAGATAGAAACAAAAATCACGTGAAATTAGGAAAGGAAATCCTAAGTTTCACTTTGAAATTTCGAGGATTCCAAATTTAACGAGATATTGCTGTTTTTATGGTCTTTATATTGTGTACAAACTCCTAAAAATAAGGCAAGAGGATAATCTTACCTTAATCTCTTCAAAACAACCAAACAAAACTCGTTAGCAATTCAAGCTGTTTGGAAGGAAATGTTCCTCAAAAATTCTATTTGAATTTGAAAGGTGGGTTCCCTGAACCAAATTTACGGGTGCCTTTATCATTTTTCTAGGTGCCTTTAACATTTTTATGCCAATTTTTCCATAAAAGTTTATTCTTCGGAAATACCTATAAAAACATAAAATAACACTATAGGTACAACATAAAGACTAACAACTTACTAGTATGAGCTAATATAAGACAACATAAATGTGTCTAGCATTCACCTAGTCCTCGTAAGAAGTTGTAGAAGTTGTGAAGTAGTGGTGAAGTGGAGCTGATGGAAAGTATGTTGAAAACCGTGTCTCAGTACTTGTGTGGAAGACTGGACGGTTACATACCAATCACTCCTCTACTTAGGTAATAGTCGAACATTCCAGACACTTCTCATAATGGGTGCATCGCTACACCACATGTCGTAGATTGCCAGACCAATACCCTAGTGAATATTTGATAAGCGCATATTTTACATATTTAGAGTGTCAATTTAATTCTAGTATTTTTTAGATTTTTATACAAAATTAGGTGTACAACTTTGACATTCAGTTATATGTAACTTCTGTCAAAGAGGGGCAACCGTAGACACCCCAATTTCGTATAAATATATGTACCTTAAAAATGTTTTTATGAACGGAATCTAGCAACATCCGCACTGCCGTTTACCAATATAGTAAGTGGTTATTCTCAAGCATTAGCCCAAATAAAGTCACGTACAGGTGATATGTTAAGTTTGGACCTAGCCTACTAAGTCCGTCCCACATGTCCACTAAGTCCATTCCACATGTTGTGGTAATAGTGTGTCCACTAAGTCCTGTCCATTTCAAGACATCTACCTTCTAGTACAAGCCCCATAAGCTACCGTCCATTCCAAGAAATGTCGACACTAAGTTAATTTGCTCCCAAGTCTTTCCATCTTCTTAGGATCCTGGGTTTGAATGAATATATTTTGGATTTTGGTAATAATATCAAATAGTTTTATGAAGATAAGAATAATATTTTGAATAATGAGTAATAATATTTAGGTTTTATGTTGAACCGTTTGATCGAAGTTATTTCATCCTAGGGTTATAATTAAGGGAAAAAGTTACAAATATGGAGCTTTTTCTTGGAGTTGGGGGAAATTTTTGAGGAGAGAGAGGCATTCTGGTGTAAGGAGTATTCACAAAGATAGAACGAGAAATACTGTGAGAAAAATAGTTCATTTTGCTCAAGGAATAAGCTTTAAACGGTGTTTCAGTTGTTGCTAGATTCCATTCGCGGAAACATTTCTTGTTGGTTCGCATAAATCCCAAGTTACATATTACCATTTGCGAAACAGGTATAAAACAAACCCTTGAGTTAATAAATGAGGTGATTGATTTACATGTTATGTAGATTTGCTAGCACGATAAAATAAAACGATACCATTCTGTCATTTGTTTACAAACTAAAGGTGCCATTTCTCCTCCATACGATTGGCTATTCAATTTTCTAACTGTTGGTTCCGTTATATGATAAGTACTTCATAAATTGAATACTCCTGCTTGATTCACGTTGAGATTTTCCATGCTTATATGTATGTCATTTGCAAGATGAATGTGTAGTGTTTCTAAAGCCTCCTTAACATGTCATGATAACCTGCTCCCATGATGAGTTTTAGTTGCAGTATGTACACACATAGATGTCAAAAGATTATCATTTGTAGCCATTACTAGTGAGTCAGTACATAATCAATATTTGATTAGAGCTAGTGAGAGGGCTCGACTAGTACGTGATCAATATCTGATTAGAGCAGTATTTTCCTGTATACCGGCCCATGCTAATATGAAAAGATTTGTCGCTTGATGGATAATAATAATAATAATAATAATGATAATAATGATAATAATAAGAGTATTCCCAGACTTATGTATTTTCTGGCAGTGTTGTACTTTAATATGGTCAAGAAGAGTATCCCCACCAGTTTCCACCAGACTGAACGCGATTGTATTTTGTGGCAATGTAATCGGCTGAGCCATGCACAAGACTACCTCAAAGCTATCCCAATTACTGGGCTATACCAATCTATTGGGCCTCGCCAAAAATTTAGAGCCATACTTTGTTATAGGTTGGGTATTGCTATGTTTGTTGAGGGTAGCTCTTGTTCTTTTTGCGGCAGAGATATGGATGACTTTGGGGATCACACCCTACATTGTGCCAGTGAAGTGGGTCTCAAATTTAGGCACGACCTAGTTAGAGACGTGGTGGCGGATATGTGTTTTAAGACCGGTGTCTCAGCCCGTAAGGAAGTCAAGCTGGGTTTCTTATTTGACAATGCAAGCGCCCTTAGGCCCGCAGATGTACTGGTATACAATTGGGAGGAGGGTCGAGACGTTTACTTTGACGTCACAGGGGTGTCCACTTTTGCAGGAGGCGAGAGGGTTGCGTTTACTCCAGGGATCGCCATCTCTAACGCTGTTACGTGCAAACGTAATAAATATTTGGACAAATGTAACGAGCATGGATACGGCTTGGGAGTTCTTGCCTTTACGACTCTGGGGGAGTTGGGAGATAACACGATTAGCTTCATGAGGAGACTGCAGAACTGCATGGCTAGCCACGACAATAACTACAAAGTTGGGGATTCCCTTTTCTTTAGATTAGTCATTTCCATTCAGAAAGGGGTAAGGGCTCAACTTGTGGCTAGGCTCCCTACCAACACTATGTAAAAAAAAAACTTTTCTCCCTTTAATGAAAATTTTATAATAATAATAATAATAATAATATAATACTAATAATAATGGTATGTTGATTGGCGATTGAAAACCGATGCATGTTTTCTACGTCATAATTTCTTACTTTGGTAGTGACTTTGCATGATAATAATAATTGGTAATAATAATAATAATATTGATTTTTGGGGTAATTGATATTTTTGTTTTTGGTTCCGTCTTAGTGGTATATTTTGTAATAATAATAATTTTTATTAATAATAATATTAATGATGTTTCATGATTTTGATTAAAGTTTATTTTTCTTTTATAGGATTTAGTGAGTTATATTCATTGGTTTATAATTTAATTAGTGAATATTTTATCAATTTTATATATGTTTATTTTCGCTATATATTTGTTGCAAATTAAAATTATAGTACATGCCAATCTTCGGGTTAGGTGGGTTAGGTACCTTACATCTTCCTAGCCCGTATTTTGATTCCCGGACTTATCTATATATTTGGGCTAGTGTAATTATTGGGTCCCAACTCCACAAGTTGGGTGGCGGCTTCGTATAATAATATTTTTTTGTGTAATTTATTTCTAGAAACTTGAGAAATCTATGGGGTTTTGTCTCGTTGATTTTTCGACGGTATCTACAGTTTTTTGTAAATTATTGTATATTACGTTTGTTTTTGTTTAGTTATCTTTTAGTAGGTGGAATCATCAAAAAAAAAAAATTCGGCACTTAAATGTGCAATAAGAAAAGTGCTACAAGTGAAGAAGGACCAAAGACCAAGTGAAACTTGTCCAAATCCAGGATTTCTTGCCATCTCGTAGCTAACTGATCAGAAACGAAGCCAACCATGAAAGAATTAAGTCATTCGACTTCGTATGAGAAAGTTATAAGGAAAACAATAACTAAGGAAAAAATGGTCATTTAAGGGCAAGTAATATTGGCACTCCGTCATACGTTAAGGGGCAGCTGAGATTTAAATAACTATAAAGGCACCAGGAATCTGGATCGGGGCCACCCTCTACTTCTTCCCTCTTCGAACATTAGGTCAAGCTGTTGTCGGCTGTCTTGAGTGATTATCGGAACTGTGGTAAAGATGGAGACTGTAATGAATGAGAGTCTATGGTGGAGTTGTTCTGAGTTGACAGTGATTATGGTGACTGCGAGTAGTTTTGACAGAAAACAAGACAGAGAAGATAGAAGAGATGGAGATTGAAGTGGTCTGAGTTCGATTATTTTGTTGGACTCGATTTGGCTGTTAGAGAGGAGATTACGGAAGGTAAGAAATATTTGAGCAGTGGGTTCAATTAAGAGGTTAAGAAGAAATATCGAGAGATCTTATGGGTATGAGTCTATGTTCTGTGGCTTTAATAGAATAAGATATAGAATAGAGAAGGTGTTGGACGGAACTGAAAAGGCAGTTGAAGTATTGGTGGGTCAGAGTCGAAGATTAAGCGATCTAGTTGGTCCTGAATTTGTGTTGGTCACTGTGAGTGGTGGCTAGTAGTATTTAAAGATGGAGAAGTTTGTGTTTATGGGAGTTAGCGTGAGTCCCATGGATGTGACAATGGTGGAACTCGAGCAGCGGAAGTTGATGGTGATCGAGGAAATCTGTGAAGGATTTGAGGCTCCAGTAATAAAACAGGGAGAATTAGTTTTAGTCTGTGTTGGTGGTTTGATAGAAAGTTCGAACACAGGGTGTTAACTGCTATTGACGATGATAGTTGTTCGAGTTCAAGAAGAAATAGGAAATAGAGTTTTGAGTTAGATAAAAAGACAATATCGAGAGTTCTACTCAAGGAGAAACTCTAAGAAGAGGCGGTAGGAATCTGAGTTGCTATCAAACTCGATAACTTCAGCTAGTCGGTAAGTTCCAACCTAAAACTCAGTTGAGAACAATTATTTCTTGTCGTTGATTCTAACTGATTAACGATGATCTGATTGAAGTGTTTGGTATTTGTTTCGGTTTGGAAGTGCTGGTAGTCATCATATTCGAATTTTTAGAGACCTAATGCTATAAATAGAGGTGCACAGAGCAACCGAAAAGATATACCTATCCTTTACGCCTGATTTCCACATCCAACATAGAGGAGCTTTTGCTCCTCTCCAAACCCCTTACACCTTCCACCTCCTATCCATCACACCAACCTGTTCACCATTCCAAGCAACAACAGACCACCATCTTTAGTTTACAAGAAGCAACGAGCTTGAGGAGTTTACTGCGTCTACCTTCATTACCACACACCATCCAGTTCACCTGCATGCTTTGCTTCGGTTTGTTGTTTGGTTTTGAATTTCTAGTTTTATATTTTCTTTATTTTTCATACACTTTAGTATTATGTGTAGGTAAATATTAATTGATTAAGGATGAATCTATGTTCCGGGTACAAAACTTTATTAGTTATATAAATTTATTCGGAGTTTTAATCAAATATCGTTTGTTTTCACTAAATCTAGGGTTTATGATTGATTTATAGATTGTTCAAATGTATAATTGGATTACTCTATTAATCAGTTTAATGCTAGTAGAAGTTAGGGGATAAGTACATTAATCTTTTAATTCTCTACACAGGTAGAAATCGCGAGACCTTGCAGAGGGATTCTGTGGAGCAATTGTGAGCGAAGACAACACCATCAAATGGACCTTGAGATAAGAGTCTAACTACAGGGATCAACCTAAATTCACAAAGCATAAAGCATTCGATTGGGTTACACCTTGAGTGAGCTACTACTTAGTGGCTCAGATGAATAGAATATGGTGTTCTAGAGCTTCGGCATTCTGTGATACAAGGAGTTTTGGGGATAACAATGAGCTAGTTGTTATTCTATGGTTGGTGATGAATGATTCTAACGAAAGATATATAAGAATACTACTCGAGTCAATGTTTGATAACAAAAAATGATTCTCTAATCATATTTCTTTCTTATTATTTTATTTTTAGTTAATTAATTTACAAACCCCTTTTTTAGTATTTATTTTAGTTTTCCTAATCTAAATAAAATTTCAGTTACACAGTTCTCTGTGGGAACGATCCTTACTTCCGCTATATTACTAGTTAATTAGTGGAAAATATATTGATTAATTTGTGGCACTTACGACACGCATCAATATCCCCCCATTTGTGACATCTTTGATGTCTCGTATGATTTTTAGTAGAAAATACTATTTAGTGCGAGACGAGTTGTGACTTGCTGAGTCAAATTGATTGATGACTTGTCATGCATGGCTAGACATGAATAATGAATCTTGATGAGCCTAATAACACTAATGAGGCTTGTAAGGAGAAGGTACATTGAAAATAAATATGTATTTATTTAGGACTCATGTCAAGGCTCTAATGTGCTCAAGTGAGCAGTGAGAGTTCGAATGTGTCAACCAAAATTGAAATGCTGAACCGAATAGGCGATACCAGATGCAGGCATTTAGTAGGTCGAACACTTTTTATCACGTCATCATCCAAAGGTGATGGATGGTCGTGAAATAATTTTTTCCTTGCTGGAATTATCCTAATGATGCCTTATTGTTTTGGCAATATGATCTTTGTAGTTTGTATTATGAAAATTGGTTTACTATAAAGAAGTGAATTAAATTATGGGATTGGGAAATTTATATTTCTATATTAGTTTTCATATTTTTGTATATGAAATATTAATTTCTTTTTAAATCTAAAAATATTTCAACAACGTTTTGATAATATTGTTGAGGCAGCATCTAACAACAACATATATCAATAAACGATGTCATCGATTGGTTGAAAATTGTTTATCCTTGACGTAATAGCTAATGAGTAAACGTTGTTATATGGTTCGACAACGGTTAATTGTCGATGTCATTGGATTATAATTTACTTGTTCAAGTAATAACAATAGGAAAAAACTGTTGTAGTCTAGTAACTCACAATGGAAAATAATTGTTGTTATTGGGTCATGTATGGCAACGTTTCTTGCAATGGAGAATAATTTTGTTGGAAGCGATGAAACTTTTAACAACACCCCGGAAAGACATCGTATGAAAAAACGTTGTCATACAAGTTCAACAACGGTTTCTTAGTGTTGTTATTGGGCATTTTTCTTGTAGTGTGAAGAAAATATTTGAATGTTGAAGTGACTAAGGGTAGCCCTACTAATCACACAATAACGAAATCTGCGTCAAGTCATAGCAAATTGAAGAAACTCAAAAAATAAAGAAATAATTGTAGCGTCTTTGAAGATCGAATAAAAGATTAGTTGAAATCAAAAGGCTGAGAAGATGACTCTTACGAAAATAAGCCAGGGTAATTTCCTTCAAAAAAAAACTCGTAAAATAGAAATACGAATTTACCGTTGATGCTTCCAATGTGGAAGATACGACTCTATAGTTAAGTGTCCATTGGAATTTGTGAATTATATTAATCTTTCTAGTATCCTGGAGATGATATTAAATAAACACAGTCGGAGATATAATAATTTCCAGTTATTTTGCATTTAACAAAAGATGAAACCCTTTGTCATTTCAATTAAATTTTTGTCATGTTTGAATGATTCATCTTAGAAATATCTTTTTACCTATTTATACTGTGCAGCTTCAACCAATTTGTCAACCAGTATTTCTTGAGAGAAATAACATCCTAATAAGTATCAAAAAACTAGGCAGGGTCACAGTAACTGATGGAGGGAGATTTATGGAAAATAAATCTATTATTTTTTATTATTATTTATATTTTATTAATGTCATTTTTAGTAGAAAAATAATTAATTTTCGAATTTATTATTTAGGGTAATTTTAGAAGAGTCTAGAAGTTTATTTTAAGAGTTTGAATAAGTTAGAAAAGTTTCCTAAAGGTAGTAGATACCTTGGGAAACAAGTTTATAGGTTTTTGATAAGTTTAGGGTTTGTTTAGTAGGAGTTATCTATATAAGGAGCTCCAAAAACGAAAATTAAGGGAGTTTTTGATTAATTAAAATTATTTTATCTTCACTAAACTTGTTGAGTTTATTGATTTTGATTTTTATTCATAGTTGGGTTTACCCCGGAGTCTGAATACTAATCTCATATCTATAGTCGTTATTCGTAGTGAATTAACGAAGTCTAGATAACCCCGTAGATTTTAGGATATATCTTTGAAGATCAACTAATTTCTATCGATTTCTACCCATTCTACACGGTTACTTTTCAATAATTCTATTCCGCTGCGATTTATTATCATCTTTGCACGCTTCCAATCTGCATCAGTTGGTACCAGAGCAAAGTTTGATTCTAGGGTTAATAAGATGTTACTAAGACGAGTATTCATGGTGAATAAATTGTCACCGAGACGAGATCCGAGAAGATGTGAATATCTGATCAAATCAAAGAAGGAGATTCTGGAAGTGATAGAATGTTATTTTAATAAGTCACTGAAATCTCGATCTAAACCATGCTAGCTTATAGAGGAAATAATAGTGCAGATAACGACGTTGAAGACTTGTTTTTCCGTCATGAAAATGATGCACAAAATCAAGTTATTGTTGAGAGATATACAACTCTGATCTTTGATAAATATCCCTAAGATGAGGTGGATATGAAATTTTCTTCTCAAAAAGGCGAAGAACATCATGTTTCTGACAAAGAAAAACAGTCCTAAGAAGTTTCACATGATTTAATGGAGTTTCACGGTGAGTCATCTTATCCTGATAAACTTATTGATTTAGAAATTCATGATATTGATGAGTTGTCTTTGCCCGAGAGTAAGCTAGTTGTTGATTATTGTGATACACAAATGGTCTCTCATATCTACCCTAACAAGAGAGAATTTGTTGAATCAACTTATGAAGATCCGTTTTTGGATTCCATCATACCTCATGCTTTTATACGGTGCATAAATTATTTTTTTACAACATCAATTCATATGTATGAAGATTGTCATCAACGACTTACACATGCAGAACATGGTACCGGCAAGATTCGAGGACGAATCTTCTCCAGCACCGGTAGAATGATGGATTGAGATTTATGGAAAATAAATATATTATTTTTTTATTATTATTTATATTTTATTAATGTCATTTTTAGTAGAAAAATAATTAATTTTGGATTTATTATTTAGGGTAATATTAGAAGAATCTAGAAGTTTACTTTAAGAGTTTTAATAAGTTAGAAAGTTGCCTAGAGGTAGTAGATACCTTGGGAAACAATTTTATAGGTTTTTGATAAGTTTAGGTTTGTTCAGTAGGAGTTATCTATATAAGGAGCTCCAAAAAAAAATTAGGAGAGTTTTTGATTAATTAAAATTATTTTATTTTCATTAAACTTGTTGAGATTATTGATTTTGATTTTTATTCATAGTTGGGTTTACCCCGGAGTCTGAATTCTAATCTCACATCTATAGTCGTTATTCGTAATGAATTAACGAAGTCTAGATAACCCCGTAAATTTTAGGATATCTCTTTGAAGATCAACTAATTTCTATCGATTTCTACCCATTATACAGGTTACTTTTCAGTAATTCTATACCGCTGCGATTATTATTATTATTACACGCTTCTGATTTGCATCAGGAACTCAGCCAAAAAAAAAATAGTCTGGCATGCCTCTTTTTATTTGTAAACTTGGATCTGTTTGGTGGTGTTTTTTTGTTTGGTCTTTCTTTGTTGGTACTGATTTTTTGGCTTTTACCTTGGGTCAAGTTTGCTCTATTATGAGCGTCTCTTTTTCTTTCATTAATGGATTAACCTTTTTCCTCAAAAAAAAAAAAAAGACGCACATATGTGCACAACACAAACATTATACATATATAAATCTGACAAAACAGAAACAAATACGAGTTTTTTTTAAAAGAAAAAAAAACAAATAAGGTAAGGTGTGTAAAAAGAAAAATCTTGCGGAGACTAGTATTTATAAATTCTTTGTCGGGCATAAATTTTTAAATATTAAATCAAGCACATAGTTATCCAATAAGCTATATCGATCCCAGGCTTCAACAATGTTAGAGTCCTCAAATTATAACAATCCATCAATAATGTTTGGCTAAGTTGTAAAATTAGCATATGGACTAGCCCAAGATTAATATATAAGTTGTAAAATTAGCTTATGGACTTGGGGGCTTGATCCCCAATTACTGCTCATGTTCCATATAACTCAAATGGACGTGTCTAAATGGTGCCTTTTGGACATGCAGAGAGTCTCCGAACTGGCATGTCTAAATGATGCCTTTTGGATAAGCAGAATAATCTACAAACTAGAGTGTCCAATAAAATTTACCCTTTAGACACATAGAGAAATATCTGAAGTAGCGTGTCTAATGAACTTATATTTTAGCCACGTAGAGCAATTTACGAACTGACATGTCCAATAAAACTTATCTTTTAGACACACATGAAAATATGTATAGTGGCATGTCCAATAAAACTTACCATTTAGACACACTGAGAAATCTCTGAAATGGCGTGACTAATATATTGGACATGCCATAATTGTTTCATGTATCTATAGATTGGTCTATGGACACGCTCAATGATAAACACAAAATGGACGTGGCTAAATGATGCCTTTTAAACACGCCATGCTAAACGTGGTTTTTAATTGACCTAATGGACACGCTAACTGAATGTAACATGGTTAAATTATCAGTAATAAACATGTAATTTATAAAAACGTGGCTAAATCTATATTTTAAAAAATATAGCCACGCCAAAAATCAAAAACGTACAAAATAAATTAATGGCTTGGCAAAAGCCCATTTTGTACTAGTGAATATATCCCTTAAATGATTTATTCGGAAAGTCGCTGACTTTCTCAGTTTCAACTCCATTTGTTGATTTAACAGCACAGATGCATCACATCCCTTCAACAATACCAAAAACCAAAATCAAAATTACAGTAAATAAAAAAAAATTACAATAAATCAAAAGAAAAAGCATAAGAAGAGAATTGGAATTTGTGAAATTCCATTATTATTACCATAATGAAATGATCGTGGAATTTGTGTTTCGTTTCAGAGTGTTGTGGGAGACCGAAAAAATGAATCAGGAACAAATTAGTATTCCACGTTTATATGTGAGTTATTTTCGTCATCAATATTTTTAGTTTTGAACTTAGACAATTAGGAAATAACTAATCCGTTCTAAAAATTTAAAATTTGGACCTCCTATTACTAGGTTTGAGAGGGAAGAACTAGATAGTCTAAAACTCAAGAAAAACGGAAATAAACATGTCTACTTGATATTTTTATCCTAAGCATGCTCAACCCCAAACAGTACACAAATATCATGCACATGATCTAGTATACCAACCAGGCTTTGCTCAAGTTTCGAGGGTGCATGATATGTGTCTTATCTGTAATTGCAATGTAAAAGTGCCTTACTTAAACATCTTGAACTAGTGAATTTCAATTCCAAATAGATATGATCTTAAACTCATTAATATTGATTAACAAGTGAAGGCAAACATGAAAGCCTTAGAAAGGACTTAAACTAATATAAAAGGATTCAAATTTAATAAGGTAAGGTTTTCTGTTTTATGTGAGGGCTCACACATTTAAAGAGGTACATGGATTTTAGCCTTTGGAAGCTTACTACCGAAAGAGGTGATGCTACGTATATGCATATGCATGATGACTGGTTTTCAACAACCATGACTACATTCAAAATGTCAAGAAGAAATGGGCTTTTATCTGGAACACACAAAAAATGTCAAAATATTATGAAAAAATAGAAGTCGAAGAAAATTGGAAAAATGTTACATCGATGTATATGGGTGTAGGAAGTTGACTATATAAATCAACTCATTAGTCTCCTTAGTTGTTAAATGTCTATTAAGTGGGAGAAATCTTATATTTTAGCATGTTTTCTTAAACATAATTGAGTCTACAAATAGAAAGAGAAAGTACTCACACCATCATTAATATTTTTCTTAGTTTTCTAAGTCTTGAACTTGAAATGTGAGTTCTTATTTGCATCTAAAATTAAACCAACAAACTGCGAATACTTATACATGGGGCTATAATTATATAAGCTGTTTCCAGATATACCTAAATTGGTATTTCTCTCCAAGTGGGTGCAAGTGTTGCTTTCCGTTCCAGTAGATACTGGTTCTATTTCTATTTTATTTGCTACTGCATTTAGAAAATTAATCCTTTCATCTTCAGAGCTGGCTAAATAAGAGAGATCTGCACAAACACTTGATTAGAATTCTTATTCTTCCAAGGTTGGTGTGATTCTTCTGCTTCGTACCGAAGTTTTTCATACTCAGAGAGAAAAGAGAATGAAGACCGGAGAGTACAGGTTTTTATTATGGTTCCTTATAAGTTTTAGCTGAAATATAACATCATGTAATAAAAGGGAAATTAGGGTGAACGGAGAATAGTATCTATACAGTACTACTATACACAAAAAGGAACGAAAATCAAAAACACCTTAAACAAGGCTACAAATGGGGATCTAAAAAGCACAACCACACTAGGACACTGAAATGTTGTCACTCAAAACTCTTAACAATTTTAATCCAATATATCATACCCCTGCTCTTAGATTCCCCTTCTTAAATATTAATTAAAATTATATGCAGTAGAAAAATAAGATTGGACAGACATAATATTTAAAGAAAAAGTATAAACAAATTCATGAACACACATTGATAACCCCAATTTTTTAAAAGATTGTATTCAATACGATATAAACCTCTTTTCATTTTTAGGGTTTCTTAAAGAAAACCTTAATGAAGAGCGTCTTGAGAAAGGGCGTGGATAACCCAAAAACCAGTTATTAGAACTTTCCCATGCTACCCATGAACAGGTGAAACTGCCATATGATCTAAGCTTCCCAACCAACGATTAAAGAATGGGACATCGTTTTTAGATCATGCTGGCAGCTTCAACAGTTATTGGTGCACGAACCATAAGAAAATAATAGCGCATCCGTCAACATGATAGAGATAATAATCAATAGCCACCACTACATCTTTATCCACCTTATTTTCTTCTCTCTTCTTTTCCTTCTTTTTTCTTCTTCTTCTTCTTCTTCCTCCTCCTTCTTTAAACTTGAATCAGTAACATGAGAGGGATATATATAGATGTAAAGAAACGGGGACTATAGAGGAATTTAGTTCACATTTCTTCTCCAATACAAGTTGGCTGTAAAGGTATTGAAGAAGGGTTAATTGAAATATTTAAGAAAAAAAGATAAACATATAAGCAAGAAACAATGTGGTCCCGAAAATGATTCAACAAAATTTAATATTATCACGCTCACCCCACCACATGCAGAGTTAGTTTATGGAGAAACAACAAACCTTTTGCAGCTGAGAAGTTGACAAAATGATTTACCATGTAGCTGCAAATATAATGGGTGCCAAAAAAAACCAAAAAAAACTATCTTTTTTTTACATCATCAAATAAAATTATTCGAGGATTTGAATAAAAATTAAAAGAATTTAATTTATAAAACAAATTATTTTATTTTCTGATCTATAAAAAATTTTACATAATGAATTTAAACTTCCACCGAAAATTTCATAATCGTGATATCAGCATCATTTATTTACTAACGAAAAAAATTATCCAATCATAATAAATATGATGTATATAAGTGAACATTTTTTACTAGTCGGAAATCACAAGTCGGATTAAGGTCCTAATTAATATGCTACTTATTTTGTTTATGATATTCACATGAATTCACAACACTAGTTTACAATAATGAGTCTAACCTATATGGTTTATGCCATACAATTTTATTATAATACGAACGTGTTGATATCTTGTTAAATATAAAATAGATTGTGAATCATAGAACTAACTGAACATATATGGATATATATGCATTTAGAAATTATACATAAATCGAAAATGTATCAACTCATAACCCAATAGGGTATAGGATAAGCTTATAAATTATACCGTAAATTATAAATATATAAGATATATTTGAATATTGTGAATTATATTAATTAGTTAATTATAAATATATTGATCATATATGTTTTAAATAATATAAGAAAATTAAAAAATATTCGATCCGTCCTAGTTTAGTTGAAATAATAGGATTTAACATAAAGATTAAAAAAATACTCAGAGAATATATTTTTTCCTAAAATATTCTAGACTAGAGTTAATATTCCTAATTTTTAAAACCACTAGCTTTTAGTTCCTAACTTGAACAACTCAAAAAAGAAAAGAATGTGTACAATTTTTTTTTTCTTTCTTGAAAGTGAATGTGTATTGTTTATTTAGAGAGGAGCATTTAAGATTTGTCTAGAAAATTGGACACATATTAATTTAAATTTAGTGTTGATTACAAGTTAGGAATAGATTAGGAAAAAATATGAACTATATCAACTAAATTAGGATATAAAAAAAAACATAATATAACAATTAAATTAGGATGAAGGGAATATTAACAACACATTGTAGGCAATGGGATAAATATAAAGTGAACATTGGGTGTGAGAATGTTACTTCCAAAATTTGAGAGCCAGACCTATGCTTAGAGTTATGTTACGACTATATAAATAAATATTTTTAGTTGGTCACCGATATTTGGTGTAATCTTGATGTTACATTCAATATAAACTACCAATGTATATGTAATTAAGGGTAAAAAACGTTCATTAAACTTATAATTATATATTCACGGTAATATTATTATTTTAAAAATATATCAAAAAATTTAAAACCTTCGCATCTTTCCAAGTACATACCGAATTTTTATATAATTATATATTTAGAAAGTCGTTTGAATTTTCTATTCAACGAGTACAAATAAAAATATTAAATTTTAATTATTGATAATTTTTTTTATTATTTTCAACTTATAATGTTAAAAATATATAGTACAAACATGTGATTTGCACGTGTATTCAAACTAATTATAAATAAAATTAGGAACCACATATATGTATATATATATTCGATGCTTAATATATATGTTGAAGCATATTTATGCACTTTTTAGAGTCAAAAAACTACTTTTAAATCGATATCCAAAGGTTCCCATTATGTAAACATCAACGTGTTTATGTGGGGACCATTTTGCATGCTGGCTTCTTGAGTATCTACATAATTTCGATCTAGTAAAAAAAACGGAATCATATATTGTAGACACCAGATGAATCAATAATTAACCAAAATTGTTTTCTAAAAAATTGAAAAGGTTCACAAATAACAAAAATACCGATACGAGTATAAAATAACTAATTTTTTAGTCTAATTTGTAATTCTGATAAAAATTACTAAAAAAATCCTACAGATTAAGCATCAATTTATTGGTGAAGAGATTGATGAGCGAAGCTAGATTACTTTTTCGATCTTTTCATTTTCATTAGTTGAATAGGCTTTAATTAGTGAATTTGATTGGTGGTTATATAAAAAACAGTATACACCATAAAGACATTACCATATATTAGATAATATTGGGTAGTAAAAGGACCAATCCTATTTAGGTATTTGGAAAAACAAATTCATTAACTTTTCATATATTTTGCAACCGTTGTTTTGGATTCAGAATCAACTGAAAGAGCCAAGGGCAACATTTATTTTATTAAAAATGGAGAAAGATCCGTTGATAAAGTTATTTCTTATACTATCTCATAACTTTGGAGTTTTTTAGGTCATTTACAGAAATGTCCTATTTTTTAAGTTACTTATATAAAATCCCGTTTATTTTAAAACTTGTACGTTAGTTCCGTTATAGACAATTTCAACCAATTACAAGTTAGCTGGTGTTAACTGCCATGTGGTAAAAAAAAAGTAACTTAAGATACCCAAAAACTCCTTCAGTTAAATATTAATTTTAGTCAGTTAAATTAACTATAACTATTTGGTTTCACATGTCGCCATCTTATATATCCAAATTCAACGACTGAGATTTTATGTTCTAGCTTTGTCTCCTTCACCTATACAGAAGAACCATATAATCATGAAAACATAGTTAGGCAAAAAAATTGAAAAAAGAGCAAGCTAACGATAAAAACACTACCATTTATTAACTATATTGAATCAAAGATCCAACATTCAATAACATCTGAACACAATAGCTCTCGGTGATAGTATCCAAACCCATGATTCTGAATAAAAACTAAACTAAAACATAACCAAATAAACATCAAATGCAGTAAGTTTTATCAGTCTCGCTTGAAAAGTAAATGCAAATAAAATACTAATTCTAAGTAAATCTTCAAAACACATTATTGTTGCGTCATAGATTTTCTTGGCTTCTTATTCGAAGGCATAGATCCACCAGCACTTTCAGCTTGTGATGATGATTGGGCTTGAAAAGTTAGTCCACCATCTTTAGATCTAGCCCTATTTTTCTTTTGATTAGAGACAATTTGATACAGCGGATAATAAAAAAAAAAAAAAAAAAGAGATTTTGTTCAGACTTCAAATATTCCTAGGAATATCGACTATGAACAACGATAATTACTTAGACTTCGGTTTCCCGACTTTAAATAATTAATTCTTATTAATTTCTTATTAACTCCTTCAGTTATCGATCGACCAATAAAAATGAAAATATTCTTAAAATAAAACTATTTGCGGCAAACGGCAACCCAAACGGAATCCTAACGAATAAGTTATTAACAAAACAAAAACTTTCCTAAAATAGCAAAAACGACTATTTGAAGCCCTAAACGATAGAATTTGGCTGAAATCTGAAGACCATGAGATGAACTCATGTCATGTCTTTATTTTTGGCCCGTTTCCAATCAAAATGGACCACTCTTGAGCTAAATTACGACACTCGGGTCTTTAGCCTCCAAATAGACTATAACCTGCTCATCTGCATCATTCTCTCGGGGTTGAGAGAAATTCGCCCTCGAATTTTCTTGGTCATCATCAGAATTACCACCATTATACGACACCAAGTGTTTGACATTAAAAACATCAGAAGTCTGGATTTGCTTGGAAGCTTTAACTTGTAGACATTAGGATTAATCTTCACGACAATTTCCAAGGGACCAATCTTGCGCGCCTTCAGTTTTTTATACTCACCAACTGGAAAATGATCCTTTGTCCATATTGCCCACACAAGATCTCCTACTTCAAAATCCACAACTCTGCGTTTCTTATCAGCCGCCTCCTTATACCTCCCATTAGCTCGAAGCAACTGTTCTTCAACCAACTTGTGAACCTGTTGCAATTTTTGGATACGTTCTCCGTTATAAAGTTAAATCTTTTTAGACCTGAAACATGTGCTAAATCTACTGGTGCTCGTGGATTGTAGCCATAAACAACCTCGAACGGACTCATACCCATACTATGGTTTACTGAACGATTAAATGCAAATTCAGCTTGGCGAAAGTTTATGATCCCAACTTTTCGAATTGTCTCCAACCATACACCGTAGTATATCACCCAGCGAACGATTCACAACTTCGGTTTGGCCATCACTTTAAGGATGATACGCACTACTGAAGTTAAGCCTTGTATTATCTAATTTCCACAAGGTTTTCTAGAACTAACTAAGGAATCTTGTGTCTCGATCACTAACAATTGAACATGGAAATCCATGTAGATGATACACTTCACGGAAGAACAATTCAGCTACCTTCAGTGCATTAGTAGTCTTCTTGCAAGCAATAAAATGGGACATTTTTGAAAAACAGTCAACAACTATAAATACTGAATCATGTCCCCTCTGAGTTCGAGGTAAACCCAATACAAAATCCATGTTCAAATATGTCCAGGGTTGACTTGTAACTTTCAATGGCATGTACAACCCCACATTAGTTGCTTTTCCTTTAGAAACTTGACAGATTCGACATCTATCCACGAATTTAACAACTTCATGCCTCATTGTGGACAGTAATATAACTTCGAAACAAGTTGGAAAGTTTTATCCCTTCCCATGTGCCCCTCGTCATGTAACTCCTTAATAATATTCAATCGGAGACTAGAATCAGGAATACACAATTGGTTACCTTTAAAGACAAATCCTTCATGCATAAGGTAATCACTTCGTTTGCCTGAACTGATATCATCTACAATCTCCACAAATTTCGTATCGGTTAGAATATGGTCAGAATATGAATCAAAAACTATTACCTCAGTTCGCATGGTATTGAGTATCATACTTCTTCGGCTTAAGGCATCAACAAATTGATTCTGCGACCCAGCTTTGTGCTTTAGTACAAAAAGTCTTGTAAATAACCAGCTCACTTACCATGTCTAGAAGAAAGCTTCTCTTAACTGTTCATGTGCTTCAAAGAATTATGATCAGAAAACATGATGAACTCGTTATAAATTAGATAGTGACGCCAATGCTACAAAGCTTGAACTATAGCATCAAACTCCACATCATAAGTACTATATTTGAGCTTAGCACCATTCAACTTCTCACTGAAATACGCTACATGTCGTCCTTCCTGACTCAAAACAACTCCAAATCCCACCTTCGATGCATCACAATGTAGTTCAAACGTCTTGCTGAAATCAGGTAACACCAATAGTGGTGCAGTTATCAGCTTTGTTTTGACAGCTTCAAAGGCTTCGTCAACTTCCTCAGATCATGAAAACTTTCCTCCTTTCATGCATTCAGTAATGGCTCCCGTTATGGCACTGAAGTGGGGAATAAAGCGCCGGTAAAAAGAAGTGAAACCATGGAAACTCCTTACCTCGTGTAATATAGTAGGTGTAGTCCGATGTCATACAGCTTCAACCTTGGACTTATCTACCTTGATTCCATCCTTGGTGATGACATAACTAAGAAATAGAATTCGATCTATCATGAATGAACACTTTTTGATGGTCGTAAATAATTTCTTCCTGCGTAAAACTGAGAGAACTTCTCGAAAATGTTGAACATGCAAGTCCATGTTAGCACTATAAAGAATAATATCATCGAAATAAACAACCACAAAAGTAGTGATAAAGGGTTTGTGTACTTGATTCAAGCATGAATGTACTTGGCGCATTGGTCAACCCGAATGGCATAACCATCCACTCATATAATCCTTCTCAAGTTTTGAAAGCAGTCTTCCACCAATCACCTTCACGAATTCTGATCTGATGGTACCCACTCTTAAAGTCGAGTTTGATAAATACCTTTGCTCCACACAATTGATCTAACAAGTCATCCAATATGGAAATTGGAAAACAGTATTTGACTGTGATTTTATTGATGGCTCGACTGTCAACACACATTCTACACGTTTCATCTTTCTTTGGAATCAGCAAGGCTGGTACTGCACAAGGACATAGACTCTGTCGGATCAATCCTTTTTGTTGTAAATCTTCCACTTGACAACAAAGTTCTCCATGCTCCTAAGGACTCATTTTGTTAAATGCTTTATTTGGCAAGCTTGATCCAGGAACGAGATCAATACGATGTTGTATATCCCGGAGAGGTGGTAGCTCGTCCGGCAACTCGTTAGGGAAAACATCCATAAATTCCTTAATTAAAGGTTGAGCTGCAATTGGAATACTACTTTCATCCTTTTGTTCTTCTTTGCCAATCAACACATAAAATTCACCTGCATCTTCTACCTCATCTTTAAACTGCTTAAACGACAAGAGATTGGTAGCTTCTCCAGTAGATGGTGTAGGTACAATCTCTTTACTTGGTACAAGTACTATACGTATTTCGTTCCATAAAAAATTGTAGGTATTCTTATATTTGTCATGACTACTTTTCTTGTTAAACTCCCATGGACGACCCAACAACAAGTGACAAGTATCCATACTAGTAACGTCACACCATATTTTATCTTTATATTTGTTTCCAATTGAAAGAGAAATCAAGCAACGTTTGTTTACATTTACCTCATTTCTTTTCTTAATCCAAGAAAACTTGTATGGATGTGGATGTGCCTTGGTTTCCATCTTGAATCTTTTCACGACCTCTTTATCAACAATATTCTCGCAACTACCAGAATCAGTAACTACACGATAAACTTTTCCTTTGATCGTACATGTCGACTGGAATATATTGTTACGCAACCAGCTGTCACCCTCATCTTTATATGGAGTGAAACAACTTCTTCTTAATACAAATTTCACTCCTTTATCTCCAGCAACTACTTCATCGACAGGTTCAGGATCATCCTCATGATCCTCTTTATAGTCAGTTACCCAACCATCTTCTTCACGGTCATTTTCAGTGAAAAATACCTTGTTCGCTCGTTCTGCTTTTTGAAAGTCACTGACTTTGTGCCCATATTCTCCGCACTTATTAGACCTACCTCTAAAAGTGGTAACTGGGGTTTTATTCGGTGTTGACGAAGAATTCAGTTTACTAGCGGTACTAGGTGTTGAAGTACTACGGTTACTTGCTGGAGATGCTGCTACATTGATACCCCAATTTAAGCTTCTACGCTCTACTTATTCTCTATATGCCTTGCTCTATGATGTGCATCCGAAATAGAGCAGCAATCAAACATGTTAAGTGTACCTGATATTGTTGAGGGAGACCACCTATATAGCGAGCGATTTTTTGCTCATCTAACTCTGACAAGTCGTGAAGAGAAAGTAGTCGGTAAAACTCTTTGGTGTAATCGTTTATAGAACATACTCCCTTGCGTAGGTTTTCCAACTGCTGGTACATCAATCCAATGTAGTTATGTGGAAAAAACTCTGTTCTCATGTGTTTCTTCAACTTCTCCCATGATACTAACTTCTCTTTTCCTTTACGACTGCTTGTGTTGTTTCCACCACGAATTAGCCCTCCCACGAAACATAGTTGCTACCAACGAAACTCGTTTGTTATGTAATACAACTTTAAATTCCAATACTTCCTCAACCGTATTCACCTAGAAGAGAAACTCTTCCGCTTCCAAACCACCATAAAATTCTGGGATCTCTACTTTTATACCAGCCTTCCAGCGATCAGAATCCTCTCGTTGATTTAATTTACCTTCGCGATGCCCTCTAGCAAAAGGGTTAACGTTACCATCTTCTTCTTCCTTCTGAAGGTTATACCGACCCAGCAAATTGGACTTCTTCAATGAATTCTTCTCTAGATCTCATTGGAATGAAACCATCTGAACCTCCTCCTCGACCTCGACCTCGACCCTGACCGATTGCTACTCTTGGTGGCATCTTATCAACCCTAGAATCGACTTTGCTCTGATACCAACTGATGTAGCGGATACTAAAGAAAAAGAAAGAAAAAAGTGGTTTTGTTCAGACTTTAAATATTCCTAGGAATATCGACTATGAACAACGATAATTACCTAGACTTCGGTTTCCCGACTTTAAATAATAATCGATTAAACTTGAACAAGTTTAAGAAATTAATTCTTATTAATCAAATTCAACTGCTTAAAACAATACATGGAGGACTCTTTTATAGACTTGGGAAAAAACCCTAACTTGCTAGTCAAGAAAGGATGAAAAAAAAACCTAAACCGACTCAAACCCTAATTTGCTATTTTTGGCAAATTTTTGTCGACCAAAAATAATGAAAATACTCACAAAATAAAACTATTTTCCGCAAACGGCGACCCAAAAAGACTCCTAAAGAAGAAGTTATTAACAAAACAAAAACTTTCCTAAAATAACAAAAACGTTTGTTTGAAGCCCTAAACGATGGAATTTGGCTAAAATCTGAAGACCATGGGACGAAATCGTGTCATGTCTTGATCGTTGGCCCGTTTCCAATAAAAATGGACCTCTCTTGAGCTAAATTACGACACTCAGATCTTTAGCCTCCAAATAGGCTATAGCCTGCTCATCTGCATCATTCTTCCGGGGTTGAGAGAAATTCGCTCTCGAATTTTCTTGGCCATCATCAGAATTATCACCATTATACGACACCAAGTGTTTGACATTAAAAACATCATAAGTCCAGATGTGACTTGGAAGCTTTAACTTGTAGGCATTAGGATTAATCTTCGCGACAATTTCCAAGGGACCAATCTTGCGCGCCTTCAGTTTTTTATACTCGCCAATTGGCAAACAATCCTTTGTCAATATTTTCCACAAAAAATCTCCTACTGCAAAATCCACAACTCTGCGTTTCTTATCTGCCGCCTCCTTATACCTCTCATTAGCATCACAATTGCACCACCAGCATAAATTGTTTTGTTATGACCAGGCAGCTTGCATTTGCTTTAGCACCTGACTTTCTTCTCTGAAAAGTTCTCATTATAAACCTTCCTTCTGTTCTTCCTAGGCCTGCATGTTTCCTAATGAGCAACGGAGGAACAATCTTTGTTCTTGGTTGCATAAGAGAAGAACAAAGAAAAATACTGCATAAGTGAAGAAGAAACTAGCAAGAAACATATTGCATATGTATTGATCAAGTCTGTACTTAGCTTTTTCAATCATCCTTGGGATTTTCCTGGGAGATAAAGTTGCCCTTAGCCCTTTCTGAGGCGTGGACTCGTTGTTACATAAAAAGAGAGGGGTCATTACAGTAACAAATATTAATCATATGCGAAATAAAAAAGACGAGTATTTTCAATCAGACTATAATAGGGGTATATAATCAGAAACACAGCTTCCATGCAACAAACTGACTCTCATATATATATACTCCTACAAAGCTAAACATAGATACTATAAAATTATGTATCAAGGATTAACCACACTAGTCTCAGGGCACAGACATGTATCAAAGCTTCAGCTAAATATAAACCCGAACAAAACAAATCAAAAAGTCATAGTAACCAATCACTTGAAGAAAGTAACATCCAAACAAAAAAAGTATAACATATGAAAAATCTAGGGTTGGTTTTAGATTGCGCTGGAGCTGTGTTGATTTCTATCAAAGCTAAGGTGAGCAACACTGAATTAACTAGATTTGTTTTGTATATTATTATAATTCATCACTTGCATTTTAGCATTGTGGATCAGTAAACATCATATTCATGAAAACCCTTAAAGTAACAAAGACTAAAAAACCAAGGTTTATTATATCTGATTCTCATTTTAAAAAATGATTATTTATACATTCTTTATCAATTAAGCATCAAACCAAATTAAGAGGGGGAAATGATAAAAAAGATAATTGACCTATGATAAGTTTGGGCTTGTTTCCAGCTATTTGTAACTATATTTCCGGAACCAGAGTACATATAGCTGCAAGAGAAAATCCATAAAAAATCATTAGAATTCAGAATCAATAGCGTATGTTACCACTAATAGATAGCATAAACTAACATATATTCATCGTAGGATGAAAAAAACAGTTTATAATAATTATCACTATTGTAATTCTCATAACGATCAAATTCCCATAGTAACGTAACATATATCAAAAATTACACTACAAGAAAAACGGGTTTAAACGTCTAAAATCTTAGCAAGAGCTCGGAAATTTAGTCGTTTAAATAGTTTAAGCGTCTAAAATTACAACTGCCAGAAATTTTGGCGGCTATAAACCTGTGCCCACTATTATTTAGCAAAGAAAAAATATACTTAATCGGTAGATCCTTTGTTCAAGTAATTTATAGCAACTAAAATAGTGATCATGTAGCTATTACTTTGAGGCACCGACTCGTAGCAACAACAAAATAAATTGGTTGGTCAAACCTCTCTCAGCAACTAAGTTTGAGCCACAACCAAATATGTTTAATTGCTAGATCCGTTTTTCAAGTAATTTATAGCAACTAAAAGTTGATCATGTAGCTATTCAGTTTAAGGCACCGACTCGTAGCAACTACAAAATAAATTGGTTGCTCAAACCTCTCTCAGCTACTAAGTTTGAGCCACAACCGAATATGTTTAATTGCTAGATCCGTTTTTCAAATAACTTGTAGCAGCTAATAGTTGATCATGTAGCTATTCATTTTGAGGCACCGACTCGTAGCAACAACAAAATAAATTGGTTGCTCAAACCTCTCTCAGCAACTAAGTTTGAGCCACGACCAAATATGTTTAATTACTAGATCCGTTTTGCAAGTAACTTGTAGCATCTAAAAAAGTGATCATGTAGCTATTCACTTTGAGGCACAGACTCGTAGCAACAGAAAATGAATTGGTTGCTCAAACCTCTCTCAGCAACTAAGTTTAAGCCACCACCACATGTTAAAAAATGAACTTGGTAAAATCTCTCCCAGCAACCAAATTTAAGCCGCTACCATCATTTCAAAAGAAATCAGTTTTTAAAGTACATTTGAGAACTTAATTAGTATTAATTTAACAATCTTATTAGGATTTGTTTAATAGAAACATGAAAACTTGTTCAAATCATTGTTTTCATTCACTATGAGCAAATGTTTGGATGCACAAATTGATTTTTTTTTAACATGAGTCGATTAAATTAACTATAATTATAATCAAATATTTTTACAAATCTCACAACCCATATCATTCCAGTCAAAATTTGAAACTTTTAACACTCAGTTCAACAATTTCAATATTAAAACTAAATTTTGTCATATCCTTGCCTTCTCTTAGAAATTAACCATTCCAACATCCAAAAAGCTATTTATTCAACATTTTTCAAGAATTTGTGGGACTTCTTTATTTGAAAAATGATATCTTGCAATCTCATACTCCCCCTTTGAGGGATTTGTCCCAAAAATGAAAGGGTTGTTGTGGATTCTCCAAGCCATCTCGGTGAGTGCCGCTTGGTTGAGAGGTTCAAGCTCACGGATTCCCAGTCCAGATCAAGTGAAGACTTCCACTTTCCTTATGGTTCCACCAAAATCTTCTTTCGGCTGCTTCCAGATGGTACATTCGACATGGGGATAGAGTTGATCACGCTTCTGACAAGAATTGCAAAAGGTATTTACTCTTCCAAAGGCTGAGTTTTGTTCCAAAATTAAGACCCATAGTGGGTTGGGGACCGTGGTTTGTCCTCGACCTCATGGATCCATTCATTTACTAAATAAATATTTCCATTAATATTTATTAGGTGAGGAGGGGGTACCTCTAATGTCAAGAAACCAAGCGAAACTCAGATTTGTTGTGGATAATCCAAATGGGTCTTTTCTTTTCTTTTCTTTTCTTTTCTTTTGGAACCGGGACGAGTAAATACAAAAACAAAAGTATTTGCTAGATTGTTGATGCAAATATTATTCTTTCGGTATAAAACACAAGTGCAAGTTTCACACTTTTACACATCTCAACGTACAAAATTTTATCACAATCAAAGTTTCTGCCTCACCATAGTTTGAACGGGAAAACATCAGGTTCAGGAAGAGTTTACGATCTGTAATTCCATGATCAAACATTACACGTTGTTTTCATCCCAATCAATAGTCAATTACGTTTCTTTTGGGGACATAAGAAGAATAAAGCCATCGAACTATCTGATCTCGAAAGAAAAAAACAGTACCTGGAGAAAGAAAGAAACATATCATCACCAAGGCTAAAAGTAAAACTTGATTATTTTTCTTATTACAAAAATAATTTATCACTGTCTAGCACCGTCTAATTCAACAAGGTAAAAGATGAAAAACTGAATTTCAAGTTGGACAACAAGTTTTAGTTAAAGATAGGGTCATTAGTAAGTTGGTGAGACAAGCTGACCAGCCTAAATCTCAACAGAAATGTCCCTACAAATAATAAGTTCAGCTCAGGGCAGACTTATTCACAAGTTTAGAAGGAATAATTGTGAATAAAGAAGCAAGTGAAGACGATTTAACTTGCAACAGGAATAAAAATGGTTTCCACAGGTGACCATGAACCATGACATTTCAGTAAATCCTTTTTGTTTGTTTAAGACAGTTATGTAACATGCCAATGCTCTTTATTTGGATATTTCAAACTCTTGCTTGAATGCCTATAGACTGAAAAAAGTGATCGGTTTGAGTCCTTAGATGTGACAAGTATAATTACTAGAGCGATGACAAAATAAAAATTACGTTACTAATTACATCTCAACACGGTCCTAATTAATCTGATTGTCATCAAACCCACGATCTGATTGTTGAAGCTTGTTGCGGCTCAACTTGCTCATCGTGGAAAGCCCTGAAATATTGATTATGCTCTCATTAGTATCATAGATACCAAATACTTTGATGCAAAAATGTAAAATCTAAAACAAGCCTGTTTCCACTCATATAAAAGTGGCATCTGGCGTGTGAGATGCGACATATCATGTGTCAGCACTCCCATATCTTATGAACATACTATAATTTGATAAAATGCATACTAATTAGTTGACCACCAAAAGCTATTGTCAGTTCAGGAAGTATAAGGTGGAATATTTTCCTAGTTTCGTGCTCTGTTTTACAACATCCAGCCCATGCATATGCCAAAAAGATTTTGATTTAAGATCAACAGTCCACCAATGTTTGGATAACATATATGATATTCTTATGGTCATGCAAATGCAAATGCCCAACATGGTAACTGGAAGCACTTAGAAGCTTGACTTTCAAATGCAATAACTCACAGTTGAAATGCCACCAAGCCCTCAGGAGCTTAACTTTCAAGATCGTCAGTATGGTGAAACAATGGACCATCAATAGGCATATACATGTTGTTCTTTATAGAATAAGGGTGACTGTGTACGTGTGAGAGATTTCTTTTACAAGCTAAAGGATTTTTGACAGTACATCTTTTCTTTCAAGGGAAATTTCAGGAAGACCAAAATTAAATGGACTGGTAGAACCGTGACTCATGGACAGGCAGATGCATTCTATCTGATGGCTTATCTTAAGTCGTATTGATGCCCATAATAGTCAGTTTTAATGATGAGGTCGAAATAATCAGGAACAAATTTTGCATATATGGATGTAGCTTCAACCATTCTGTAAAGAGCTGACCACCATTTATCTCTAGGAACCTGGTATTGATCTAGTGTCTCTTTAATAGATTTATCGTGTTTTCCTTCAAAAACTCCCTGCAGAGTGACGACGGCGTCCTTCGTTCTCTTGAGGATATTGTTATCGTTTTTAATTTCCAAGTTCTGCATATCATCTAGTGAAGAACTGAGGCTAACTCCAAGAGCTAACTGGGCAGCAGTAGTAAAGCGAGAAGAAGCCAACCATCTTCTATGCCCATCTTGCCTTATGGCCTCTTCTATGCCCATCAAAATTCAGATTGTTTTTATATATATATATATATATATATATAGAGAGAGAGAGAATGGATAAGTTTTAGTGGATCAAACCTTGAGTTGATTGTATAGATCTGCTGAGGAAATCATGTTTTCGTTTGTGTTTTCTGAACTTTGAGTGAAGAGGAATGTTGGACAAATTTTGTCTGAAAATTGAACTACAGAGAGAAGAGGCAAAGTGGAGAGCGGAGAGTGTGGGATTCGACGGTGATGGTGGTGATGGTGCAGTCGATGAACCCTAGTTTTTCTCGTAAGGCGGCTCAAATTGGAAGAGAGAGAAAGAGAGAGAAACAAATACCGAAAAATGAAGAGAATTTTTTTTTTATGATTTTGAAAACAAAAATTTAACGGTGGATAAGCCACCTCATATGGATCATAGAAAGATTTTGATGGTCCAGATTCGATGTTGGATGCTCATACGGATTGTGTGTTAGTTACCTTTATGATTCTCGTTGTGTTAAAACGAAAATTTGAAAGGTGGGTAACGGATTTCGGATGTCGGAAGCGGATATTTCTATCGGATATTTAGTGTTATCGTAACGTAACGTATTTTGAAAATTAGGATTAATCAAGTATTTTTATTAATTAGGGTTCTCAGTTTGTCATTTGTTTTAGTGTTATGATTTGATGAATTGGGTTGAACCCCAACAGATGTTCAATTAAAAAGAATTGAGATGTAGCTTAATTAATTTCTTGGGACGAACATGCTAGGGAAAGAAACACTATGAGGAGTACATGATGAAACACTATGATTTCATCAATCTCACTAAAATTCACTCAATTTTGGTTTGAGTGAGGTCGACCGACATTGGTAAGATTACAGATTACAAGTGAAATTACACGACGCATATAGATACCGTAGAAATCGATGGAGTTCGAGATAAATTGAGTGACATAGTGTCATCCATATTCAACCTAATTCGAAATCCTTAGAACTTCACATGAAGATTAGTATATACCGGGTGAAATTGACTAAGGTAGATGAACATTTGGTTAAAGTGATTGATAAACTAGAGAAATCGATTGAATCCTATAAACTTTAAGTGAGGTCGACCGGTATTGGGTATTGTTATCAACGATAGAGTCATATAAAGATTTCGACTTAGTATAAAAGGTCATTAAAGACATAATATAAACACCGCTGCACCTGCACATATGTAAGCCTATTCACCAAATTCCCAATGATAGGACCAAATAATGCAGTAGATGCAGCTTCCTCAACACCATACACAGCAGTAAGTAGTAAAGAATCCGGCCATATGTTGACCATGTATAAACCAACCATGAATTCCCACATCCTTCAAAACAACAACAAAAACTTAACAATCTCCCATTTGTTCACATTATATCAGCCTATCAGGAACATACTGGTTAATGTAGAAAATCCTAAACAATTAAAACATTTCACTTACAGAGATCCATAATATGGTCCCTACAAATCGCACAATTATCGACCACAATATCTGAAACAAAACAAAAAAATAATATATATCATCATCAAAACCCTAATTCAAACATAAAACAACATCAATAATCAAGAACGAAGGCATATCAGAACATCAATAAACATATTATTAGGTTTTTTTACTTACCCTAGGCCAAAAGAGCAACGGTGTTCCACTTCTTGATCTCAAATCTCTTAAGTTTGTCGCTGTTCTTCGAAAAACAACATGAAAAGTTTACAGGAATTCACAAAGAAAACCTCCCCAACCAAACTACCAAATCAAAGAGAGCCCATTACAACAAATCCTTGATTTTTCCCCAATTCTGACTTTTAGAAAACAATTCAGTTTCCTATTTTAAATCAAAATCCACATCGTAATCAAAAAAATCCCTAATTGAAACATTTGGAAACCCCACTTTACAAATCTAAGAGAAATTGAACAGCTCTAATTTTTCTCTTTTGGATAGATTTCAAAAAGAAAGAAAACAAAGGTGAAAGACTTATCACGAATAAATCAGAAGTGAAAGAGAGGGATTAAAGCTTCAATATTGCTTTTAGTTCGTAATAAAAAAAATCTCTAATTGAAACATACTGAAACCCCACTTTACAAACCAGAGAGAAATTGAAAATCCATGATTCCTTTCTTTTGGATTTTCGATTTCAAAAAGAAATAAATCGAAGAAGAAACTGAGAAAGAAAGAAAGTGACAGATTATTGAGGGATCAAGAGTTTTTTTAGAATAATTGAAACTGAGAAAAAAAGAGAAATTCGTGAGATCGAAGTTGAAGTTTAAGTATTTTTCAGGGATCAGGCGAGAGTTTCTGCCTCACAGAGTTTCAATTTTAGAGATTTACCGAAAATAACCTTTAGATTGTGAACCCTGTTTGGCTCAAAGAGTTTCTGCATCACAGGGTTTCAAGTTTAGAGAACATTAACTTTAGATTGTGAACCCTGTTTGGCTCAAAGGGTTTCTGCCTCAGGGTTTCAAGTTTTCATAAACTTTATGAAATTTACCGAATATGAACCCTGTTTGGGTTTAGGTAAGTGCCATTTTGGGGTAAGGTTACGAAAGGATTTGGATCCATCAATGAAAATCTTTAAAAGTTTATGTGTGTTATAAATCATTTAGTCCACAATTTATTTCGTAAAGTGTGTTATAAATTTGAAACAATTTAAAAAAAAAATTAAAAAAAAATTAAAAATAAAATAAAAAATTAGTCGGAATAATCGGGTAATTTGGGGTAACATGCATATTTTATAAAACGAACCCTGTACCTTTAACCCTAAAATCTGAACCCTTAATAACCTCATCCCCTAAGTCGGATCTTCATCGGTACCCCGAACCCTAAACTCCAAAATCTTCCTTAATAACCTCATCCCCTAAGTCGGATCTTCGCCGGGACCCTGAACTCCAAAATATGCCTTAATACTCTCACCGTCTAAGTCGGAATCTTCACCGGGACCCCGAACCCTGAACTCTAAAATCTGCCTTAATACCCTCATCCACTAAGTCTGAATCTACGTCGATTAGTTCTTCTTGTTCGGAAAGAGTTGATTTGTTGTTTAGGGTTTTGTTTGGGGCGGAGGATTAGGGAGCAGAACCGAAAAAAAAAAAAAAAAAAGAGAGAAGAAAAAATGAACCCCAAACGATGTTCAATTAAATTTTTTTGAGATGTAGCTTAATTTCTTGTATAAAGTTAAGCTTTACCTAATAACAAAAATATATGAGGTGTACAAGACAAAAATGACGGGTTGAGGGTTCGGGGTTCAGGGTTCAGGGTTCAGGATACTCTAAACCTTAACCCTGAACACTTAAGAGTCGTTAAACACTAAGGATAATAAGGTGTACAAGACGAACATGATGGGTTGAGGGTTGAGGGTTCAGGGTTCATGTACTCCTTATTATCCTTAGTAACCTCTTTCCCTAACTCGTTAAACTTATCGGACACGTAAAATTGGGTCAGTTTAATTGAACATATGTTGGGGTTCAACCATATTCATCAAATCATAACTTAAACAAATGACAAACTAAGAACCCTAATTACAAAAAAATAAAAACAAATATTTTTGATGAATCCTAATCCAAAATTCGTTAGGTTATGATAAAAATATTTGTTTCCGACATTTGAAATCCGTTATCCACCTTTCAAATTTTCGTTTCAGTAAGATGGTTGCTAACACACACAATGATAACTAACACATACAATGGTAACTAACACAAAATGGTAACTAACACAAAATGATAACTAACACACAATCCGTATGACCATCCAACTGCGAATCTGGATCATCAAAATATTTCCATGATCCGTATGAGGAACCATCACCACCGGTAAATTTTTTTTTATCAAAACCCTAAACAAAAATTTCTCTTTCATTTTTGACATTTGCTTTTCTCTCTCTCCCAATTTGAGCCGCCTAGGAGAAAACTAGGGTTCTATACAGCATCACCACCATCACCGCTCACTCTTCTCATCGTCTCTGTTCTCCAATCCGATGTGATGAGGTTCTTGCAGAGGGTTAGGTGTTGGGAATATCGTCAACATCCTTCCATTTGCCGTGTTACCCGTCCTACTCGTCCTGATAAGGCTAGACGCTTGGGTTACAAGGCCAAGCAGGTAATGAAAAGTTTTAAATCTCAGCTTCACTTGCTATTTTCGGTCCATTTGATATCGGAAACTTATAAAATGATGCAGATAGTTAGTAAACTGTGATTCTAAATCTAACGGAGATCTTTATTTTTTAACTAGGTTTAAGTTAAAGTATTTCATGTTCTGAAGCCAAATATCTCCGCTCAATGACGTAGAGAATGGTCTTGAATAAGGAAGAGATGGTTTGTAGATTTTACTTCCGTGGAGTCGTAATCTTGGTATAATTTTCTAGTTGAGATTAATTCTCAATTTATATGTGTTTCTGTAGGAGGAAGTTGTTCTCAAGAGGTGTTGGCTTGCTCGCTATTGGGGTTTAGATGTACAACATGGTAAGCTGCTGGTTAGTGGACATGATGAAAGAGCTAAAAATGGGGTAAGGTTTCTTTCTTCTGTAATGGTATTACACATTTCACTAAATCAGTAAAAGAAAATTAGTAAGAACTGAAATTATTCCACAGAGACACTTGGTTTATGTAGTATGAAGTTAAAAACTGAAATCCAGTAAGAAATGTTTGCCCAGGGTTATCCATTCCACAACAAGGTCCTTGTTTGTTTTGCAGCTGCTTGGAGCTTCCAGATATGACGTTTACTTCAGAGGTCTGCAAAAGAATAAAAGATGCCGAGCAGTTTGCTGTAAAGATGGCTTTCGAAAATGTATAATTCTTCTTCCTTTTCTTTTGTTCCTTTTACTGTTTTAATTTGAATGTTTATTGTAGTTGTAAATATTTTTTTGTAATCTTTTGGTGTTATCTGATGTTGCTTGTTTGTTGAAGTGTCATTGCTTGACTGTGGCGCAGTTGAGAACAATAGTTTTGAAATGAATTTCATCTTTTCTGACAAGCTTCTTTCTCTGGGTATCTAGGTTACAAAATGTATAGAAATCGGACTACCTCAGCTAATATTGTTAATAATATTCTCTCAGGTAATTTCTAATGTGTCCGTTTGTTTTCTGATTGTGAAACTGAAGTTATCGTCTTCTATCAGGATCTAAAATGGAATTTACTGCTAATGCTTGTAACAGTATTTGCCCCATCTAATACACGCGAAAGATGTGTTTGACCGGTTTGTTGTTCTATTTTCGGTGGATATCATATGGATTTATGCTCACCTCTTAACCGTTGGTGGTGCCTATAAGAATTCACCTCTGAAAACCCAATTTAGTTGTCGTACAGATCGTGGTGGACTTGTAGGCGCTGCTCCATGGTAAGGCTTTTAGAATTTCATCAAATTAGGCTATTGGGCTTAATGTGGACTGCTTTTGATTTGGTTTTCTTTGTTGGGATGTCATTATTATAGTGTTACACTGATCCTAGTCATGTTTATCTTTATGCTCAGGATAGGAGTTCCATATCCGTTTCAATGGGGTGCTCCTACATTTGACGCAGGAGAAGTCTTTGCAATGATGATGGCTTCATTTGTAGCTCTTGTAGAGGTCTGACATCTTTTCACTTGATTTGTTCTAAAAGAACTTCATTAGACCAGAAATTATTTTATATGCTTTTTCTTTGTGACCCCTCTTTTGATCTTCATTTCTACATCAGATTTTACTATGAGACCAGCTAATACCATTTCCTTCACATTTGCCTTATTAATTCTTGCTCTTTCATGAGGCATTTGCCAAAAAAACAGTTTATTGTTTTAAACAAGTTGGAAAAATAACTCGGGTGCATTTTTACGGCTATCTTACAATTTTACTGCTTATAAAACTACTGTTTGCAAAGCTTAATAGTTCATTTATAATTCGGTTTGCTTTTCTGATTGCAGAATGTGAGGCCAAACGGAGAGAATCTCCCTAAGTAGTTCGTCTCGCTCATCAAGTATTGCTGGGATGAAGACCCAAGAACCCGACCAGAGTTCACAGAGATTAGCATCATTCTGTCACACTACCTAAATTCCACCACATCCACACCAACAGCAGCAGCAGCAAAAACTACAACGAATCTCCAATCAGGTAGAACCTGATTCCCCTGATACTCATCAACTGATAAAGGAACGACTAGGTGAAAATGTTATCTTTTAATGAGGAAAAAGAATATGTCCTCCGGTAAATTTTCCTTGGGTTGATAGTCCAATTTCCTTTGGAGCAATGGACCAAAGTTTTGAAATCAGATATATCTGTAAACTGTTCTATGGAAATTATTCCTTATTTGTTGTTGCTAGAGAGACGAATTTATAGGTTGTATACAGGCAGTGATTGTTCATCCACTTGGCTTACTATATCATTTGTTTTCATTTTAATTATATAATCTTATTATAATTTTTCTTAATTATAAATTAGATTTTCGGATTATTTAAATCAAATGAGCAAAAAAAGTGAGTAGCTTAAATACTCCAGCAACCAACTTTAAGCCAATTAAATCTGAATTCTAAAATAATTTGGAAGCTTAAAAATTTAAACAATCAACTTGAGTAAAAACTTTGATACCTTAAAAGTTTAGCAACCAACTTCAGGACAATCAAATGTAAAAATCGTTTGTAGCAAGCAAAATTATTTGATCGCTTAAAATTTTAACCAAGTAAAATCAGGTTAAGTTTTTCCATGTATCTTCCAACTAGGTAGTTTAATAGCTCCTAAGTCACAAGTTGCTTCTAGAGAGTAAAAAAATTTGTACCTCAAAAGCTTGAGCAACCAACTTTAGGCCAATCAAAATCAGAAATCACTTTTAGCGAGCAAAATCATTTGATCGCTTAAAACTTTATCCAAGCAATTTCATAAAGAGTTGCTCCATGTATCTATCAACTAAGTAGTTTACTTGCTTTAGAATGATTGGTATATCTGAAGCGATTGATATTTTACTTGCTATATTGGTTGGTCTAGATGTTAAGCGATCACAATTTTACTTGCTCCATGTTAGTTGGTCTAAATGTTAAGCAATGAGAAAAGTTGGTTTATTACTAGAGCGATTGCATGGTCGATCAAAGCTTTGACATACATGGCTTTGGGCAACCACCGGAGCGAGTGTCACTTTTAGTCGCTATAACGGTTATAGCGACTTAAAAGGGGCTTTAAGCGACTCAAAACGAATAGTCGCTTAAACCTATTTTTTTGTAGTGTTACTTTTAACTTTGTTTGTTAATACTTATAGAGATGATAACAAGAACTTGTACTAACAGGCTAACCAAATAATGAACATAAGCAGTATAAATTCAAAGACTAAACCAACATTAATGAAAATAACATAGAGATAACAAGATATATATAACTAAAGTTTGAAATGAGCAAACCCAATCAGATATTCTAAATGCATGCTTTAGCTTCAGTCTTACCTTAACTACTCCATCTCAATATATAAGTGATATAAAAGTAGGTGTGTGATTTTATAAGTAGACCCAAATACGAATTGAATCATATTAGACAAAACATTCATCTATATATACTGACTACCAAATTAACATAGGCAATATATATAACATGTGTAAAGTAATATTTCCAATCGTTGATGTCTGAACTAGATGGGTAACTGCAAATGTTGTTTCCTCAACACCATATAAACGATATGCAACCAAAACTGGCACACAAATTTAAGCTAAATTTACAAAAGAATGAACAATTGTATGCTTATAAGTTTTTCTTTTTCAAAAGCATAGACACAGGATCAAATGGATTCAATGAAAAATAATTTTTATCTAACTAATTTTAAAAAATTTAATTAAATTATCAAACACATGCGATACACTTATTAAGAAGCCATAATTTGAGTAATAAACTTAAATCTTCCTCCGATAACATATTTTTATCACTTAATATATGATATTATCACAAACATGCCACAATATTTGAGAGCAAATTATCAATAAAAACCCAAAATTGAAAACCTATTTTCAAAATCCAACAAATAGAAAACCCTCAATCGAAATCCAAATTAATAAGCGATTGTAAATCTCTAACTCTAAATGGCCCAAATTGAAAAAACCTAATTTAAAATCGAGTTAAAATATCCCAAAATTAAAATAACCTAATATAAAATCATATAAAAAAACCCAAAGAAGTACAAAAATCAAACAGTTGAAACAACAAATAAGAGAAATAGAGTTAAAGTTCATGAAAATATACCTTTCAGAAGCTGAAACTGTCTTCTTATTTATTAATTCTTCATCAACCATTATCTTCTTCCCCATTTCTTCTAAATATAGAAATTAATCGATCGAAATTAATTAGGTTTTTACCAGAAACTACATTCTATCAACTGGTTCAAGGATAGAAAAAAACTAAAATCCTAACTCTTTATATACAACAGAAAGAGGAACGAATTTATGATTAAAATAACCAATTTCTGGTGGTAAGTTTCATGATATGTGAAATGTTTGGGATATATCCTAAATTGCTGCCTGAAATCTTCTGTAACCCTTATCACTCTCCCGTCATCTTCTCTAACTACATCTGAAATCTGAAACCCAAACAATTCTATCGAGTAGGAAAAGAAGAAAAAGGGTAAAAGCTTATTTGTAAGTAACATTTTCCTTACACCTGTACAACCAGCTGGACTAGTTTCTTCTATGTAAGTTTGGTCCAACAATTTAACACTTATCCGCTGTTATCTTTGGTTGGTGAGGCAAATTAAAAAAAATCAATGTCACGGGTTAGAGGGGTGAATAGGCTTATTAAGTTGGGATATAATTGACTAATTCCCTTTTTTTTTGTAATATGTTTTTCTTACAGTGTTGTACATTTTTAATAAAAATGAGTACAATCTAAAAAGTATATATGACGGACCGAGAAATCCCATCCCCGACGCGTTATTTGAAAAGACGGTAACCGGGCTTTAACGCTTCACTTCGCGCTAGGAAAATGCAGGTCGATTTTCCTTCCCAAGCATGCTTTTCAAGCATGATACTCGAAACATGGTTTCCATGCCGTTCCAACTTACCCTTGTTCTACAAAGGATACAAGGCCATTAAAGCCAATGATGAACGCCTTTGTCAAGTATCACATACTTATGAGGATTGTCCAAGCCTAACTATTTCCTTGGGTTAGCACCTAGGACATTTCAGGCCTATTTTTTGCTTCCTCAACTCTGGTTCGACTAAGAGATGAGTGCATGCACTGATCTTGCTCTTGCCAAGAGTGCAGCAACCAGGAATATTCCGTTCATACCGTATGCCTTGATAGGAAGTATGAACATCCATCAAATAGAATACAACCACCTCATCAAGTGCGCCAATAATCATCTCTTGTATAGCATTACCGAGCCAGATGATATGAATTACCAAAGCGTCGCAATCATCTCAAAATTAGGTGATATGAGCGACAAGATGCTACACCTCAACGCATTGCATTGCAGCTTCCTATGTACCTAACCCGTACATTGAAGGGATCAAGCATGACAGTAGTTCTTCCGAAGGGTCATTTTGAATGGGAAAAACAACTTAAGCCTATAAAGGCAAAGCTAATATAGATGCCAAAGACTGATCGTTTCGAAAGTATATCCTTAGGTATATAGAATTCGCATCTAGTAATTTCCAACTTATGTGGCAAGGCCATAGGCCAAGCAAAGCCTAGTCCGTATAAGCCAAGGAACTTTCGCAAGTTATAAAACTAGATTGTGCATACTAATGCTACTTAGTATGTAAATAGGTATTCTCGAGTAAGAAACACGGATGAATGATGTTTTCGCATCATTCAGGTTCGATCGGTCAAGCATCAAAGCTAAACATATATATCTTGGTTAAGCACGGATAAGCATGTCTAGCATGGCTAAGCATTGATATCCCAAATTGTTTCTTTCCCGTTAGCATCACTAGGAAAATCCGCTTTCTTGTTAGCATAGCTAGGCAATTCCGCTTTCTAGATAGCATAGTTAGGAAAATCCGCTTTCTAGTTAGCATAGCTAAGGAAAATCCGCTTTCTGGTTAGCATGGCTAGGAAAATCTATTTTCTAATTAACAAAACTAAGCATCATTGTTTTCTAACCAACACCTCCTCCCTATATAAGTTTTACTCGCATTTTTAAAAGAATATTAAAAAAAGGGAGATGACATCCATCGACTGCACTTTTAGGAAAATACGCTTTTTAGTTAGCACAGCTAAGGAAAATCCTCTTTCTAATTAGCATAGCTAGGAAAATCCGATTTCTGGTTAGCATAGCTAGGAAAATCCGCTTTCGCATAGTTAGGAAAATTCGCTTTCTGGTTAGCATAGCTAAGCAATTCCGCTTTCTAGCTAGCATAGCTAAGCATCATCATTTTCTAACCAACACATCCTCCCCATATATGTTTTACTCGCATTTCTACAAGAATATAAAAGAAGGGGAGATGACATCCGTCGGCTGCACTTTAGGAAAATCCGATTTCTAGTTAACAGAGCTAAGGCAGTTCCGCTAACTGGTTAGCATGGATAGGAAAATCCGCCAACTGGTTAGCATAGCTAGGCAAATCCGCCAACTGGTTAGCAAGCTGCTAGTCAAATCCGCCAACTGGTTAGCATGGCAAGGAAAAACCGCCAACTGGTTAGCATGGCAAGGAAAATCCGTCAACTGGTTAGCATAGCTAGGAAAATACGCCAACTGGTTAGCAAGATGCTAGGAAAATTCGTCAGCTGGTTAGCAAGCTGCTAGGAAAATCCGCAAACTGGTTAGCATGGCAAGAAAAATCCGCCAATTGGGGTAGCATAGCTACGTAAATCTTCCAACTGGTTAGAAAGCTGTTATGCAAATCCGCCAACTGGTTAGCATCGCTAAGCCAAATCCACTTTCTCGTTAGCATGGCTAAGGCAAATCCGCTTCTCTAGTTACCCAAGTTTGTTTTCTAGTTAGCATGACTAGGAAAATCCGCTTTCTAGTTAGCATGGCTAGGCAAATGTCCCCTCCCTATATATGTCTTAATCACATTTCCACATATTTGGAAAAGGAAGGTAAGGGACATTCATTGACTGCACTTTAGCCAAAACATGATTATTTTACCCCTCGCTCAAAACTTGATGAATATGACTTTTCACTTTTAATTATAAGATAACCGTTTTGGCCTTCGTGTGTAAAATTACTATTTTACCCCTTTTTTTAAAAAATACGGGTGTTACAGTATAGTACCACCATCTAACTTGTTGAAAATCAACGGTTGAAATTGAAACTAGAGTTGGTAGATGGTAAGTTTTGGTATTTCCGAAAACAATAATTTTTGGTATGAATGCAGAATTTTATAAGAAAAACATACCGCCAAAAAGTTCTTCAAATTCATCGTCATTTAGATTTTATAAAATAATTCAACACATAAAAGTCTATTTGTTTTCTTCTTCTTCTAAGCATCATTAGAATCTTGAATACAGTGTGTTCTTGGTCGGGTCAAGGAAGTACAATCCTTGAATTTGATAACGATGTTAGGGCTTCAATGAATCCTGAAGGTATAATTTATAGACCTGCTGTACTCGCTAATTAATTTGGAAAAGGTCGAATTATTGTCTAAAGAATCGAAAGATCCTTGAAGTCAACGATACACTATTCTTTGTTCTGTTTTTCATTCTCTTGTTTTTAACCCAATGTTCCAACAAAATAATGCGTCGATAACCATGTCAACGGATCCTTCCCACTAAGACTTCCTTACATAAGTACCATATTAATTACATGCTTCCATGAAAAACTTTGGTTCATTTTCATGGGTTGCTTGGGAAATGGGAACCTTAAATTGAAACTGGGGATATAGAATGGGTTCCCTTAACACATCAGTACCAATTTACAAATACTTGAGGTTATTATTTGGTTAGTGATCTTATTCGGTTTCTATGTTTAGGATTTTCCATAAAAAGCAATTATGGAAAATACATACGCCATCCTCCAAGTGAGCTTCGATGTGCCTAAAAAAAAAAAAATTAGGTGACCTTTGATGGGTTTTTATTTATTTTATTTTTTTATTTTTTTGTTATTGTTTTATCCATGTATCTCCCAAAATATCTTTTTTTATGTTACTAAAAAATGAATTTTAATTAATGTTGTTAAAAGCTTTATCTATATCTGTTTTACGTAGGAGCATATTTTTTCTACTTGAAACCGTTGTTAATACAATCGTTTTCCATCAAAATATCATCTAAAATATGCTTTTTCTTAATGAAAGCTCCTTGAGCATTGGAAATCAAATATGTCATGATCACTTTTATTCTCTAAGCCAACAACTTTGAAATAATTTTATAAAAAATCTCAATCAAGCTTAGAAGCCTAAAACCTTTGACTATTATAGGATCTTCTTTCTTAGGAATGAGTTTAATAAATGACATATTTAACCTCCAATCAACCCTTCCTTTCTCGTAGAAATCCCGAATAACTAATAAGAGATCATACAAAATGATATTCCAACAAACTTTATACAAATTCAAAGTAAAGCTTCCAGGCCCTTAACTCACATTTCTTAAAAGCGCCGTGCACATCCTTGGTCAGTGTCATATCCGTCAAATTATTTTACTTTTTCATTTATCAAAATATAAATTTAAGCACAACGGTAAGAAAGATTCATTCCCGCAGAGAAGTATTGGTTTGTTATTCGTATTCAAAGTCTCATATGAAACAAGAGGGCATTTTTCAGAATTATTTAAACTAAACTAACTAATTATAAAAGCAATGAATTGTAAAAAAGAAATCGATGAGATGTGAATATTGGTTAAGATTTCGTTATCATTCACAAAACATGTTCTTGTACTAATAATTAGAATTGAATTTTAATCTCTTATTATCAAAAGCCCTAAAATAGCTTGATCGGAAGAATATCATGTTGTTTTCCTAAAATCATCACACTTACATAAACGACGCAAATATGAATTTTTCATTAGAGAATAACCCAAAATGTAAAAGCAAAATTAGGTTTAAACCCCCAAGAGCTTTAAGATTTATGAAATTGGCGAATCAATGCAATTTACATACCCGAGTAGAAAATTTAACAAAGGTCACAATTTACATGCGAATACAAGAAAGTATCACTACAATCTGTAATCACACTATATTGCTTGTAATCAAGACTATCAACGTTTACGTACTAACAACCCTATATGAATATGAGTTCAATCAATTGGCCACTTAGTTAAACAAACATTCAATCATACATGACGATATATTCAATAAATTATGAATGATAATTGTGAGACAAAACTAATTTATTAAACCGAGAAACATGTATTGTAAAATTCAACTAATCCCTAACGAATAGTAAAATTATAACTCATAATGGAGTTCACAAAATTGAATTGAAGAATAAATTGCAAACCCTAAAAATCGAGAAATCTTTCCCGCACAAACCTACAAAATAAAGTAGAAGAGTTTAGAAGATAACTAGATGAAAAAATAGATATCTCCCTCTCTTGATAAATTTGCTCTTATATAGCTTCTCTTTTTCCACCAATCCCACTTGGAATAGAACTCACTTTCCTTATAGAACTTAAATACCACATATTTTTAATTGAGTCCAAATTCAATTTAGGAAACCCTAGTTTCTATCGACAATTGACCAAAAGCGCGGCTCGTAGATCATATGTCCCGCGGCTAACTCTTGCATCCAAAACGCTCTACCTTTATGATTCATTGAAATATTATGGTTCATACTCTAATTTCCTAAATCCGGCATCCCGAGCTAGTCTCACAGGCTCACCACTCATGCTGTTTTTTCGCACAATTTCCACCGTATTGGAAAATTGGTTGGAACATTTTATGGGCGTTATTCTAAGAGTAGAGAGATATATCTTGGTTGTTTATACGTTTACACTTTTATATCTTCTCTTCACCCTGTAATTTTTAATCATTCAAACACAACCATTCAATATATATTCACGGCATCTACAGTTACTTGAGTTTTTTTCTAGGATAAAAACCATTCTCTCCAACACAAATTCGAATTCAATCTCTTTATATTCATCTATATTCCTGGCAGCAACAGATCCCAATAGTGGCACCATCATCCTCTTGCTCTAGGATTTAAAATTCAGACCAAACTCCTCCTTTCAGGGAGCTACTTAACTCAGTGGAATCTTTCCTTGTATTTTCTCGTTACAACTAATGGCATCTATCGACTGAACCACTCTCATTTACTAAAGTTCGAGAGAAACCCAAGCCTCGACTAATATGTACCCATCACCAACAACATATCTGTCTTCCTTGTTCCTTTCATAATCGACCTTCAGATCTACCATAATCTTCTATCTTGTCTTCCATTAGGCTGCCATAGACTCGAACAAACCACTCATCCTCTTTCCATGTGGACCATCAATTCTTGGCTGTCTATTACTCTTTCTCGACTAGAATTTCAATCACAGTCGTCGGTCCTAGCTAACTCAATAGCTCAGCTGAGTTTGTTGAGCAAAGAAACAAGAAATAAGTTAGGTTCAATTCATCGACCTAGTTTTAGTTTTAATAAATTAGATAGGATTTAGGCGCCCAAATGTTGGATATATGGGTTGACAAGAGGAAGTGCTCCAATGTTTCTTTTAGCTTAAACTACGGTGGATTCCCTGGTCAAATATCGCGGTGCTGAAATCATTTCCTTTACAAACTTAAGGCCATGAGTAATGAGCAAGGGCACGAGTGGTGGCCCCCATTAATTTTCATTCGCAAATCATAAAAACCTTGTGTTCTTGCTAAACTTTGATTCCATTAATTCTCCAAGAATTACCTTAAGCTCTATTTTCTCTTCCTTTATATTGCATAACTCCAAAATACCAACAAATCTAAAGCAATCATAATATACATAAAATAAAAGTGAACTAACTAAGAAAAACATAGAAAATTGATACTCAAATAATGTATTTTAGGCACCTATTAAGTTCCCGCACACTTTCCTTTGCTAGTTCTCAATCAAACTAACGTAAACTAATTCTAAACTAACCTAACTCACTTTCGGATGAATCACGGTTACACTTAGCATGTGCAACAAGCTTTTTAACTTCTAGGTGTCCCTAAAGGACGAGTTATAGTGTCGTGAGGGTTTAAAAGATATATACCCACAAAACTTACTCCAGCTCTTAAATATTCCAAACTCGCAAGTATCCAAAGAGCTATGAGGACATAAAGTTTCTGCACCCAACAATAAAAAGTTAGAAGTACAAGATAATTTCAAATATAAATACGCTTAATCGACGAGAAAGAGAATGTAGTATGTCAAACCAACGCCATATGAAGGAATGCATCCTTGAGAGCAATCAAAATTTGCCTCGACTTCTACCCCATCGGTTAGCAACTCAAAAGATGATAGAAATGGGTCGCTCATGTGTGCAAGATGGAATAAAGACAAGAATACTTACACAAGGAAAGGTGACGCTTATTTTTAATTTCTGATGATCTCTAAGAAAGGAAGTAAACCATATGCGAGAGTGGGAATGCTCACCTATTTTCTCATCCGAGCTATAAACAAACACTCCCCTCTATAACGTCAAATAGAAAAAAAACTTTTCTTCATCTTCAACCCCCAATAATAATCTTTTTCCCCTTGTACTCTTCAACTTTTCACTTTCTCGCCCGGTTGATGAAAACCAACTCTTGAATCCTTGTACTATTCAAATCGTTGTTTCTTGAAACTTCTTTTTAGATTTATTCTTCTTTACGTCCCTTATGAATGAATATGAATGCAATAATTTTTTTTCCTGTTTTATTTATTTATTATGGTATTACAATACAAACAAAAATATTATGAAACAAAATGAGAAAGCAATAGAAAATAGACTTTAGCACTTGATTCTTCACAACTTTAGTATTCTCTTGTACCTAACATTCATAAAAGTTCACTTCTTTTATTTTTTCTTGTACTTGTATTTTTCTCGCCTTGTATGTAAAATCTCTCACCTTGTATTGTTGCTTGTACCATTGACGTCTTTAACTTTCTTCAGAAATTTCAGTTTCTTCCACTTATTGATGATGATAAGTTTCTATTGATGACTGTTTCGAGAGTAGTGATACCTGCAGTTCAGACTAGAAGAATGAGGTTAATTCGTAATTATGATGTCACCCTCATAATATACATAAATCCGCTCTCAAGAAATCAAAAAGTAGTGCTGAAATGGTGCGAGGTTGAGTAGCTCATCATTCTACTAGGAGTTTGCACAGATGAAACACTCTAAACGGAAAATATATGTTGAACGTTTTGTGCCTCACTCATATTTTTTAAGGGTAGTCTTCACTAATGATTGATTATCTCTCAAACAACTGCATACCTTGCACACCTAATTCACCACTGTCATGGTTAAGTTCATCATATTTTCTCTCGATCGATTAAGAATACCAAATGTAAGTTCTTAAGCAAATTTAAGTTTAATTATTTGGTAAGAAATCCATATGTAAACATAGATAAACGTATACAAAGTGACTCTAAAATATCTAAAATTTGGAGGTTTATGCAAAAATTATACATATAAAAATGAATACTAAAAATATTGTATGGTTAACCACTCCCCCAGACTTAAACTTTATATTGTCCTCAATGTAAATTGACTATTTCAAGGGAAAATAGGTGGAAAATACTATAATGATATGAAAAACTAAGGAAAATAAACAAGAAAAAGACAAGAAATGCAAAATCAATGGGTTGCCTCCCATGCATCACTTGGTTTAACGTCTTCAGTCCGACTTTCTGGTCGCCCGTACACCAACAACCTGAAAATTTATGGATCCACCCATAGAACAATCTTCATTGCCAATAATAACTTCACACAAATATTAGTATAATAAAATAATAATAAAATAATTGCTCGATAGACGTTTTCCCCCATATTTAGTCATTTTTACACTTGGAAGTGTATAAAGAACATAAAATTCGAGAAATACTAACCTGCATAGTATGAGAATCAAGTATTTCCAATGACATATATTTGGAAGCAAAGTAATTCAACAAAAATTCCGAAGCGCATACATCTGAACCTAGCTAGGTGAGGTAAAGGAAAATGATAAATAAACAAATACTTAGACAAACATTTTAAATTCTCTTGTATTATAGGGTCCTCTTCTTTCTTACAAATTCTAATGAATTATTTACCTCTTGTGTATCTTGGTCCTCTATTAAACTTTCCAACCGTTTCAAAAATCTCGGCATCAATATTATCATCATAATCTTTGGCAAGTTCAATTGGGTCTTCCACGATATTACTCAATTCAGTTTCATTCTCATATTTGGCATACCCCTCTTCATCTTCATCTTAAGACCAACAAGATTCCAGTGTGTACCCATAGGGGATGTTAATATAAATTGATTCAAATGACTCAGCGTCACTATCATAGTTAACATAAGGTTGTTCGTCAATGAATTTAGTGTTTCATCTCAATATCATGCTTTTGAATAGGTGATTGATCATTATTAAGATCAAGATTGAGTTAACTACACAATCATCAAAAATCCCCAAAGGTTGGTCTTTTTCAAGATAGTCATTGATCAAATATGTATTACTAAACGTGGGCGTGTTCAAATAGTTCTGATTTTTAGACCAAAAGTCTTATTATCCCTCTCCTCCTTGATTTAATCAAGATTTATTCTCATGTTGTGCACACCTTATTGAAGTTCTTAAAGTGAACCTTGTATTATTTGATCGCACTGAATAATAATCTCCTCCAAGCTAGAAGGTGTTACCATCTCACCTACTCTAGTATCTTTAGGTCAATTGTCTTCCCTTTGAATGGGTGGATAGTCATAATTACGATCAGAAATTGGGCTAGGAATACTATAAGCAGAGGTTGTTGACGAAACTGACTTCACACACACCATAAATTGTCCCATTTTATCCGCCAAACTAGAAGAAATATGAAAAGAATCATAAGTGTCATAGGTTTGAGATTGAAAACCGAATATATTACCATTATCAGATTGATTTTGTGCACCTTACATGGAATACAAGTACCTGAAACAAGATTCTCAAAAATAGGAATTAAAAAAAAAAATCAAAAACAAATAACAATATGCCTAGCGGCGCCAAATTTTGGTCGTTGTCGTATTCATCAAATTAATTTACTTTCTCACCTATAAAATATAAATTAATCACAATAGTAAGAAAGATTCATTCTCACAGAGAGGTCTTTGTTTGTTATTCGTATTCAAAGTCTTATATTAAACAAGGGGGAATTTTCAAAAATTACTTAAACTAAAGTAAACTAATTATGAAAGCAAAGAATTGTAAAAATAAATCGACGAGTTGAGAAGAGAACTACATGAAAAACTAAATATCTCCATTTCTTGTGAAAGTTGCGCCTACATAGATTCTCCTTTTCCACCAATTCCACTTGTAATAGAGCTCACTTTTCTTGTGCAACTCAAATATCTAAATTGAGTCCAAATTCTATCTAGGAAACCCTAGTTTTTGGCAGAAACTTGACCAAAATCACGACTTGTAGCTCATATGTCCCACGGCCAACTCTTGCTTCCAACACGCTCTATCTTTATGATTCATTATAATATTATGGTTCAAACTCTAATTTCCGAAATCCGTATTCCGAGCTAGTGTACCTAACGACAAAACCGATACAAAATGGAAGGATGGGGAAATAGGCGTTGCAAATATTAGAGTTCTCATTCATTCCACTTTGTCCACACGAAGTAAGAGGACAAGCAATCACAGATTTACTAGCTGCTTTTCCAGGATCAGATAGCACAAAAATCGATAGAATTACATGGAGAGGTAGCTATGGAAGAATACGAGGCACCTTGGCAGATGTACTTCGACGGGTCGTCACATAGCGACCTGGGGGGAGCTGGTATCGTTTTAATCAACCTTATAGGGGAAGGTACCTCATACTCATTCAAGCTAGAATTCCCATGTACCAACAATGCCACAGAGTATGAAAGTTTCCTCATCGGTTGAACTATCGCTAGTGAGATATATGTTAATTATTTGGAAGTCGTAGGAGATTCAAGATTGTTGGTCAATCATATGGACGGAGAATTCCAAGTGAAAGAACCAACCTTATCTGTGTATAGAGATCAAACTCAACGACTAATTAAACATTTCAAACGGGTGGTCATACAACACAAGAACCGCATATCCAACAAACATGTTGATGCCTTGGCTATATTGGCATCTAGTCTCCAACTAGAAAATGGTGATACCGAAACATTTAAAGTAGGACGAAGAGCCACGCCATCAACATGGGTAGAAGATCTCATATTTGAGGAAGAAAATGATTGGCCCAGACCCATCATCTCGGACCTTAATTGTCCTTCGGAAGAGCGTCATCTGCCGGGGAAGTTGTTGAAGGCATACACACTCATCAATGGGACTCTCTACTTTGTATCCCCAGGAGGAGCGTTGATTAGGTGTCTTGGTCAAGAGAAAGCACGAGACAAGATGCAGGAGATACACAACCTAACCTGTGGACACAACTCGTCGATAGTGTTGCATATGCGAATTCAAAGAACGGGATATTACTTGCCAGACATGATCGTCCAGGCAACAACGCTACAGGATAAGTGTGTCCAATGTCAGGAGGCACCTCAACATGAAGAAATCCATGAGGTTGAGGACATCGAGGACGATTGGCGTACTCCATATATGGAATTTTTGACAAGGAGAGATTACCAAATGACAAGGATTTGGCTTGGAAAGTAAAGAAGAAGTTAGAAAGGTTCTTTTTTGTTAAAGGTGAGCTATTTCGAAGAAGTTTTGGTCAACAACCACTTAAGTGCCTGAGTACTGCCGAAACACCAAGAGTGATGGAAATAACTCATGATGGGGAGCATCAAGGAAAGGCTAAGTTGTTTACCCAACTATATGATGCAGGCTACTATTGGCCGACAATGGAACAAGACACGGCTACATATGTACAATAGTGTGAACAGTGCTAGTTGCATGGGAATCTCATATATGCACCAGACACAATCCTACATAACATTGTCACTTCATGGCCCTTTTATAGTTGGGGTCTCGACATTATCGTACCAATCACACCCAAGTCGATAAAGCAGCATGAATACATTGTCACCATGACTGAGCTCTTTACCAAATGGGTTGAGGCCATACCTCTTTAAAGAGCCAAAGGAAGCACGATTATCGAGGAATACATTGTCAGTCGTTTCACCATTCCAGTATGCATCATCTCTGACAACGGTACCCCATTTGTTAATAGTAACCTAAAGGACTTGCTTAATGCCTTTCATATCAAGCACAAGACGTTCACACCCTACTACCCACATGGAAATGGACAAGCCGAAGCGACTAATAAAACATTGTTACGAATTTTGAGTCACAACCTGTACGTCAACAAATGAGTATGGCATGCTGAGTTACCAATGACATTATAGGCATACAAAATTAGTAAGAGAAGCTCGACAGGAGCATCTCCCTACAACTTGGTATATGGGATTGATGCGATCATACCAGTAGAGGTGGTGGTATCCCCATCTAGGGTGCTTGCGGATATTGGTCTAGCGATTGATGACGAACGAAGACTCCTAACTCTAGATTGAATTGATGAAAGAAGGGAGAAAGCGGATCGACACGCAGAGAAGTATAGAGATAGCTTGTCTAGATCATATAACAAACGGGTCAAACCAAGCACATTTGCGGTAGGAGACCTAGTAATAGCTATTGCACCTCATGTGCCAAGGAATGCAAGTCCGGGAAAATTGGCTCTTAATTGGGAAGGACCATTTCGTATTCGTGAAGCAGCAAAGAGTGGTTACTACAAGCTAGAGAGACTAAATGGAAGCCTTATAGAGGGAAAACCCAATGATAAGGTCAATGGAATTTGGCTAAAAACTTTTTACATGTAATGACACTTATCTATGAATAAAATGATTCTTATTTGGCACAATTCTTGTGTTACTTTTACACGCTCTATGATGAGAACACACACCCTCAGATGGGTATAACATAATGATTTCTAAGATGAGCAAATACCAGTCACAGGGCCGCCTACCGATTAGGGGGAGGGTTTCTGAAACGATACGCTCTACGATGAGTAAACGCCCTCGGATGAGTAATATCTATTAGAATTCCTATAAGGAGTGAACGTCTCTTACGAATAGGACGGTGGAAAATGATGAATTTTTATAAATACCAAGAAGTATACATACTACGACAATATACCCCAACATGACAAATAGATTGTTCAATAACAAAACGAAAATATGTGTATGCAATAAAAAAAAAATGACGGTGCCAACTTTAGAAGATTATTACATTCATAAGCAACTTAGAACTTGATACAAGATTGCTCATCAACAAGAGCTTACATAAAGCTTACATAAATTTTTTCATACCAATATGATAAACACATCATACAGTGCCCAGGGAAACGAGCTCTGCAAGACGAGCAGCAACTTGCTTTCCAATAAAATTGACAACTTCCAAGGCACCAGTCACACGCTCCATTGCTCTGGCTAAATATGCCTCAAGAGTGATGCAATGTTGATTTACTTGCTCCTCTAGAAGAGATGATACATTGGATTGATGAACCTTAGTCATAGTACGTTGATGATCTAACAAAGCAGAACGAGCCCGAAAAGCATGTTCGCGAGCCTCTTGGCCCGAGTCGGATATCCAATTGCTTCGATTTGAATTATCCGGAGGATGCCTTAGATATATCAAAAAGATGTACAATCAAAGCTACTTCTCGATTCAATAGAAGCCCAATGAAGTGAATATGGTACCCAAATAACGAGAAATATGTAAAGAGGTGATGGCTTCGAACTTCAGAGATGCCAAACGCTTGATCTCACACTTAAGTTCATGACGTTCATAAGCTCCAGGAATGGATGGAAGCGCTAACATCCATGATCCTAAGGGGGATGCCATAACAATAAAATGGTAATACACGGCTCACCCTATGCAAATAGAATGAGAAGAGAAACTAATTACTAAGTAATAAGAAAGAAAAAATGAAGTGCAAATTTTTCCTTCTAAAAATCAATAAGAACTTGTCAATATATATAACATTCAAAGTTGAATGAGTACATCATTAATAAGCGTGCTGCTACATAAACAGATAAAATAAAATACATATATGATAACTTAGAACACTGATAAGCAGTATTATAATAAAAATAAACAAATATGTCAATCAGAAACAGTAAGGGTAGCTCGACAACGAGCCATTTCTTGATCTAAATCGGAATCATTGATAAAACATCATCGTATCAAACCTGAGATTCAACAACAGCATTACAAGCCATAGTCACGCGGCAATGAATATTGACTAAAATATGAGGGGCAGCATTCGCTCTGACATCCATCTCCAAAGTTTGTTGATGCCCCGTCCAAACTTCATCTATCATGCCACATTGAGTTAATCAGTGTTGAACGAGTTCAAAGACATCTCCTCTCACCAAGTTCGGACGATTAATCTCTTTCTTCAAATCAAAAGTAAATACAGCTCGTGGAACTTCAGTCAGAGTTAGTGTATACCCGCGTATGTGAATAGCCATATATCTAGACATATAGTAATATGTTCAGCAAAATGATGTGGGGTTTATATAGGCTTCATTCTGGAAAAAAAAACGAGCAAGAACAGATTCAATAATATCGATAACACAACGATAATCTAGGCTCTGTATGAAAAAACGTACTCGCTCAGATTTAATAACTAACCTTCGAGCCTCTAGAGATAAAGGAATGATATGACCATTTAGTTTGATCGAGGAAATTTCAAACTCAATACGGGTTAGCTCTAGATCATTGCTAATTCGAAGGTGCTCAAACTGCGCTGCAAATACATGGAATACACTTGAAAAATGGGAGAGTACAAAAACTTGGGATATGATACAAGAATACGCCATGATGGTGACTGACTAGATAGTATATAACGTAAACACTTGGTTTTGAATAATAAACATAAGCAACAAAATGCATTAGATATTTATACTAGTTAGGCAACACGACTCCAAATGAGGAAACAAAAAGCTTAAAAACATAAAATACTTATATTAATAGATGAATATCAGATAACACATTTACAAGAAGGGAAACAACATAAGAACATAATTTTTGACAGATAATAAAGCAAACAACAAAGCACACAAATAACAGATAGCAAACACATAAGAAAATTATGATAGTAAGCCCAGAACGACCATGATCAAGATTTTGCAGAACGAGAACGAAGCTCCTCTTCAGACTCATGTAGCATGCCAGTCCTAGAGCGTGCTTCACCTCCTTTATCTCACCATAGGACGTTCTAACATCCTTTAAAGCAGAGGCATGCTTCTCGTTAAGAATAACGAGTTGTTCCTGATACTGCGTTATACGAGCATGAAGGCCAAAAATAATTTGTGGAAGCTGAGTAAGACGATCGTTCAACTTCACATCCAACCTAGTCCAAGAGTCCACGAGCCACTGAATATTGAAGTGCATATAATTATGGCAAAGATCAATCGCTACCTTCCAAGATGACATCATAAAAGGTGTTGTAGGAGGGGCTCGTGCACTTCGCATATGTGAAATGATATCTAGGAGAGAGTTGATTTGACTAACCAAGTTAGATAACTACCCGCAACTCTAAAAAGCGAGAAGGAATGCCTATAGGAAGATAAGGAGAATCAGGAGCTAACTCTGCAAGTATAAGAAAGAGAAAAATAAAACAGAAATGAGAAGCATATAAAAGGAAATACAAGCAATAAAGAGACAGTGAAAATAAAAAAAAAATTACCTGAAAAATTGGTGAATAGATATGATCAGGAGTCTCGTCGTTATACCCTCAGGCGTAAATGAACCACAAATTTCTGGATAACTTTCAACAACAATATGAATGGAGACTTTACAATGATTATGCTGACGTCGATTACTCATTCCTTTAGTAATAATAGCCTACAAAAAATATATACATATATGTAAAAATACTAAAAGAGATGAAACATGTGCACATGAAACACAAAACAAAGTTAAATTTCGTGACTTCCTTTCTTTTTCAAAAAAAAAGGGAGGGGGAGGGAGGAGGAGTAACATATACCTCAGGTACGTTGGAAGAAGCATACTGCACTCGACGTACTGAGATTACTTCCTTAATATGAGCATTAGTACTATCAGAGACAGGTCTACGACGCCCATTTGGATTCACTTTCCTACCCTTAGAAGCAGGACGAATTTTATATTTCCGCGAGGATAGTTGGACATGTCTTTATGCAACCACATTGATTCATGCAAGGGATATCAGGGGCAGGGTCATGTACGGGAAGAGGAGAACAGAAATCCACCATTATTTCAACCTCATGAGACCAAAATGTACGCCATCCATGAGTTATCGCCAAAGGACGATTAAGGACAGATATTGGCGGTGAGCAGTAAAGACCTTAAGAAAATCAGTATTAGAGCGGAAGACAAACCGATCAAATCTATTAGATACATCACAAGGAGCGATCAGGGTGGATAGAGTAACAATCGTAGAGCACCCTGATCATATCCAACTTGACGTGCTACACGATCTATATTGTAGGACTTAGCAAAGAATGCACCCCCAAAGAAACATGATAGAGAACCAGGGCTGGTTACAACGATGAAATCCCAATGAGGACCAACGCCAATATTCGGACTAATATAATCCCAATGATTAACTTTCTTAAAAGAGAAAATATAAGCAGCAGGACCGCACACACCATCGTTGTAGGGGCAGAACGTAAAAGATTTAACATCATCCATAATGTCACCCAATATAGAGACATGTTTGGGGGAATTCTTCGTATATAACTCCATCATGTGGTGACTAACTGGCGCACGCACCTGACGACTTCGACCACGATCCTTAAGTTCCCTATTGACAAGGACTAGTGGCTTCACCTTAGGACGACTTCCCCTAAAATACTCCCATATCCATACTTACAAGAAAGCGATGGGAACAAAACTCTCCACGATAAAACTTTCATCGTTAGCCATTCGAAGGTCACTGAATAGGACATCTATGTGATGATATAATCCTCCTAGAAATATAGGAGCCAAAGGAAAAGTCACACCTCATGACATCAAGAGAGCAATGTTCAAAATTTCGTCCTTTACAGCATCCTTTTTAGGATGTTCAAACAAATCGTGGCCAAGACAATAAGCTTAAAAGGAAGCAAAATCGATGCGATCATCAATGACCGTAGCTCAGCAGGGATGGTAGGATCATGAATCTGGTCTTTTGTGACAGTTCAAACATCAAAACAATGACAATTCACTAATGAACTGTCACCATAGAATTGATGGGGTGATATAGGTAACAGTTTCTTACTAAAACTCATACTAATAGTGGTAAACAATCATGACAGTTTTAGAACTGTTATTGAATAATTATACCGTGGCAGTTTTTATAAAAAAATGTTATCATAATAATATGATGAATGATAACAGTTATAAACTGTCACTATTTTCAAGATATTGTAACAGATTCTATTAAAACTGTTATATAATTGGAAGGTTATTATAGCAGTTCTTCTAATTACCACCGCATTAACTTAAGAGTATCGTATGTGCATACTTTACATACCATAGGATCCACTGATACTGAAGGCAGAGATGAGTTGTCAAAATACTATGTAAAGTTGTAAACTGAAGCGCATGATCCCATTTCTTTAAGCAAACCTAATTCATTCCTTCTCCGCTATTCCTCTCCCATTCTTCCCCACTACTTTTTTGCTAACTCCAACCACCGCTTTCACGTCCTCCATACACACTTCTTGAGAACTAAAAAATGGCACTTAAGGTTTTTACAGAACATGAAAATTAGGGGGTTTGTCAAGGAAATCAAAAACCAAATTAGGGGTTCCAGTCATCAAATTTTGATATTTTAGCAATTAACCACTTCCTCTTATCTATGTTGTCCCGTGATTTAATTTTGGATCTTCCTCTTCTTCTTGTGCACAATCCTGAATATGGGTTTTGCCTTTTCAATATTTTTTTTGAGTGAATTGCTACTTTATTTTAACCTACTGCAGTTTTTAATTTACTCAAGGGAAGAGTTACAATGGCTACGGACAAGGTTGCTAATTTCTATCAAATTATCAATCCATGTTTCAATTTTTCCTCATCCTTCGATTCTGTTTGTGGTTTTTGATTAACTTTTTTTTTTTCTGATCTGGGTGTAGGATATGATTGCTATTCCTGACTTTGCTGCTGGGGTAATGGAGAACTATGGTTTGGTTACCTATCGTGAGACTGCTTTGCTTTATGATAAGCAGCATTCAACAGCTGCTAACAAGCAACGGGTACTTGACTTATCCAAATCGATATCTACGCCTTTTCATAAGTTGTTTAATTCCTTTTTTCTGAAAGTGCGATACTAATGTTAACATTCTGCTTTTCAGGTTGCCATTGTTGTTGCTCATGAGCTAGCTCACCAATGGTTTAGAGATCTTGTTACAATGGAATGGTGGACACACTTATGGGTGAATGAGGGATTTGCGACATGGGTATTTCTCACGCCTCTTCCCCATCAATAAGTGCATGTGATGGTTATAAATACTCGAGGATGAGATACTAACATTTGTTATGATTTCCTTGATTTAAGGTAGCTACTTGGCAGTAGATAGCTTGTTTCCTGAATGGAAAATATGGACACAGTTTCTTGCCCAAACAACTGACGGTCTTAGACTGGATGGACTAGCAGAATCACACCCAATCGAGGTGAGCATTTTTATCCAAACTGTATATCACGTTGATCTATGTGTATCTGTCTTGACGTTACTTATCTCTAATGCTTCCATGGATGTGGATTTGCATGTTTCAGGTTGACATAAACCATGCTAGTGAAATTGATGAGATTTTTGATGCAATAAGCTATAGAAAGGTGCCTTTGTTATCCGGATGCTACAAAGATATCTCGGTGCTGAACATTTCCAGGTTTGACTGTTTTCATGAAACACTTTTGACCATTGTAACTCTTGATATCATAATGTGCTATTTAATGATATAGATTTGTAAAATGTTTTTACGTATTTGGTGTATACCTTAAGAACTATTTTGAGTTATCTGACCATTTCTGAAAACAATTTTCTATTTTTAGTGATGATTATATGTTGTCGTAATAAATGGTTTTTTCGTGCATCCGGAGGTCACTCGCATCATACATTAACAAGTTTGCTTGCTCGAATGCAAGGATAGATGATGTATGGGCTGCTCTTGAGGAGGGATCTGGGGAACCAGTGAACATGCTAATGAATTCACTGACAAAACAGATAGGGTATCCTGTAATTTCCGTAAAACTCAAAGATAACAAGTTGGAGTTTGATCAGGTCTATTGTTGTTCTCACATCATCTGTTATTGCCTCGGGTGTCTAATCATATAAGGAACCTAATTTTTTTTGTCAAATTTAGAAGTTTTTGTTTCGATTAAGGTAAGGAACCTGACAATGTTGTAATTTGCAGTCACAATTCTTACAAAGTGGATCTAGTGGAAATGGTCAATGGATTGTACTAATTACATTATGTTGTGACTCATATGAGGCTCACAAAAAATTTCTGTTGCGGTCAAAATCAGAATCTTTGGATGTGGTAAAACTTCTTGGGTCTTCGGATGTGAAAGGGAACCACAAGCAGTGGATTAAACTTAATGTTGACCAAGAGAGTTTCTATAGGGTAAAATATGATGATGACCTCCAAGCCAGACTAAGATATGTCATTGAGGCCTCATCCCTTTCTGCAACAGATAGATTTGGTTAGATATAATTCACTATTATATAGTTGTTGTGTTCCCTTATATTTTAGTGATTCCATTATCTGACGCTGATGTTATTATTTTGGACATGTGTTTTGGATGATTCTTATGCTCTATCTATGTCTTGCAAAAAGTCATTGTCATCTTTGTTTGCCTTGATGAGTGCGTACAGGAAGGAACTCGACTATACTATCTTGTCACATTTGATCACTGTAAGTTTCTCCTCTTCATTTGATAGTAATAGTACCTTATTTGATGCGTTCACACCCTAATCACCTTCACTAATGCAGGTGAGTTTCAAAGTTGCAACAATCACTGCTGATGCTGTTCCAGAATTATCAGCTTACCTTAAGCAATTCTTCATCAATTTCTTCCAGACTTCTACCGAGTAAGTTTATTAAAGGATTTTACTCAAGTATCTCCATTAGATATTAAATTGGAAGAGTGTTTTTCTTCTTTCATATATATAAATAGGTGATTAACTATAAAAACGATACTCTTCTTTTTAAAATCATGATTCAAATGGTATGCTACTGGAACTGTTTATAGGAGATTACGTTGGGAGCCACATCAGGGTGAGATCCACTTGGATGCTATGTTAAGATGATGAGATTTAGAATGTCTCACCATTTTAGGGCATGATCTGACGCTAAACGAAGTAGTTCGACGTTTCCGTGCATTTGTAGACGATAAAAACACACCACTTCTCCCTCCTGATTCCATAAAGGTTAGTGAATTAGAAGAGTCGCTTTACTTCTGCTCTTTATATTCCTCTTGTCAAGCATGTAATTATTTGTTATGTGCCACCTTACTCATAGCTTGTAATATTAAAAATGTTAGGTTTATAAGAATTGATTGTTAGAATGTGCAATATGTTCTCATGTTCTACTTATTTCGTAGATTGTTAAATCCAGTGTGTTAAGGGAAGTTATTGTACATACGTAGGCTCCGTTACTTTTTTTGGTAAATTCCATAAGTAGTGAAAATTTACATTAACAAAAAAATTATACTCGACCTTATCTGGTGCAGGCAAAAGGCTATCGTGTTGGACCAGTTTATGATGACGTGTTGCCAATGGCTTGGTTTTTTCTGGATCTAATTGTAAAATCCATGGCACTAGATAAACATCTTCATTTCTACCATTCTTTTCCTCTAGGTTAGCAAATAGTTGAAGCTTATGGCTACAATACTGTTTAAACCTTATGTTGGTAATAGTTTATACTGTGTTATTGGATATAATGCATTAGACAAAAAAACAACAACAGACGTATATGAAGCAAGCATGGGTTTTATAGTTGGAGTCCTTAGGAATTAGGATTCCAAATTTGTTTATGAAGTTCTTTAGTTGAATCAGCAGGGTATGTTTCTTTTCTTTCTGTTTTTTTTTGATTTTCTGTATCAACACTATCTATTAGGTCACAATCTAATATTTATAAAGGTTTCTGTAGAATCTCAGATGTAGTTATGCAAAAAAATGCTTAATAGAAATCTTATAGTTATCAGAATAGTAGTTGTATGGTGAATGATACTCTAAGGCAGAAGTAGTTTTATTAAGTTATGTTATTTCTTTTTTTGGGTTTCTGATTTCTTCATTAACACTATCTATTATATTTGTTATGCTGATCAGTCTCATATTTGTAATTGTTGGACAAGAGTTAGTAATGACCATTTTTTAGATAAAAATGGTAGCAGTTTTACAACATATCATACACTACGTAGGAACCCATAAGTAGTCGGATCAATGACTTCACATTGCATTCAATATATACCTAGAATATGTGACTTCTTTTTTGTTACTGTGCCGATGCTGCCATAAAGTGTATAATATTTTGTTTGTGCAACTCTTTGGTTAATTTTGCTATAGGTGAAGATGTTTCGTCATTGCAGCTGAAGGAGGGTGTATTCAGATGTATCATGCAGTTGTATGATTGCCTTTTTACAGAGGTGCATGAGCACTGCAAGAAGGGATTAAGCTTGGAAAAACGCTTGAACATCTACATTTTATCGATATTGTCGAGAGATACAGGAGGGTATTTTGTACGCACTTCCCCATTTTTCTTTTTGAAGTTATCTTGCATTTGTTCTTTCTATGGAATAAAATTTATTGTCTAGTTATTGATTCAAACATTCCGCAGATATTTGGAAGCTTGAGTTTCCTATTTAATGGCTACCGAATTGATTATCCTTTAATTCCAGGGTACGAAATTCCAGCTTGATTGGTTGTTGAAAGCATCAAAGTTAATTTGTCCATGAAAAGAAGTTTGGCATGTGAAAAACAAACTTATTATGCTCAGATGTGTGTCTTAGTACCTGCATAGATTGATAGCCATTAATTCATATACTTTTTTTCTAAGTCGTAATTGACGCTGCCTCTAATCATGTCTTAAGGGAATATGTTATATTTCTCGCTAGTATGATCCCAATATATGCTTGGATTATTAACTTGGGTTCATTTTATAAAGATTAAGAAGTTGGATAGTTCGAGTAGAATATAGTCAATATGGAAATATTGAACTGTTCAAATATTCTCAAACCTTTGCTTTATTTTTCATGTGTATCAACTGTGTAGTCTTCTTCTTGTGTGTTTACCAGCCTCACTCATCCCTGTCTGTAAGTTCCAGTTTGTTGTCTTGTTCAAGAAGTGTTGCTATGGGATTGATTTTGAGAAGTTCACATTACATTGTTTGGAAGTTTTTTTTTAATCTTTGATAGCTATGCTAATTGCGTATGTATTATTAGCATTTTGTAAACCCATTTGTACAAGCGTGTCTGAAGAAACTTTTTTGTTTAAATCAAAATATATTACCTTATTATTTTTTCATGTATTGGTACTATATGTGATGATGTTGAACATGTACCTATGGGAAACGAATCAACTATTTGTGAGATGTTATATGAAAAAACTGCCATAGACAAGGCTTTACGATGACAGTTTCAGTACCGCTCATGTGACAGATTGTTTACAAAACTCATATTAAAAGTGTTTATCATGACAGTTCTTTGTAAAAAAAATTACAGTAAGTCGTTTGCTATTAAAAAATTGGGTTTATGATGACAGTTTTTAATAGAAAATGTTACACAAGTTGTCAACAATGACAGGATTATGTAGAAACTGTCACCTTATAAAATAAATTAAGTTACCAATGACAAATTTATTTAGAAATTGTTACTGTACGCTATAAACAACGACATGTTTATGAAAAAACTAGTACTTATAGTCATGATTCTGTAACAGTTTTTTTTAGAACTTTCGTAACAGAGGCTTTGATAACAGTGCAATTATTTTTCCAAAACTGTCACATAAATATTTTGGTGACAGTTTTTAACTGTCACATAAGCCTATTTTGTACTAGTGGATCCATCTTTAGTACGTAGTGATAACCATAATTGAATCCAAGCTGGGAAGCCAGCACGCCTATCTGTACCGCGTCGAGGTAGGCTAGATGAATCCCCTTGGTCCTAGGTCCCTGTGGAGGAATCCTTTTCACTAAAGGGGATTGAAGTGGAGTATCTTCGAGCCACTTTCAGAATACCCAGTAGCTTTCGGTCATCGTCGTTCAGTGCTTCATCGCCAACTGTTTCCTCAAAAAGATGAAAACCATGGATTGGAAGCCGTAGCAAAGCCACCACGTCTTCTAGAATGGGAGTTGCCTCCCCCAAGGCAATAAAAATGAATGTATCTCTGGTACCCATCTCAATACCAAGCGGATAAGCTCTGAAGAAGAACGGGTAATGTGCCGATGCAAAGATACCTCTATGGCGTAAAAAATACTAAGGTCTTTAACAAGAGAACGAAGAAATGGATTAGTGAGGATGTGTTCAACCCATGTTGGCCATAAGATAGAGGGACGACTAGTAGAAATAAAGGATACGTCAGGAAGGACGTGGTCACCTCGATGAATACTACAGTAGGGGGTCATGTTCAGATTAACTGAACGAGGTGAAGGATTTTCGCATCCAAGTAACCATCTAAAATCATGAATGAAGAGATGATCATGGTTATACAGTTGAGAAAGAGATTGAAAGAAAGTGTCTCTTAAGAGGACATGGTCATTGGCATAATTTTCATAATGTTGAGCACGGAGGAAAGCCAAGGACTTGGCACCATTTCCAGTACCTATCACGCTGTAGGGATCATCATCAGTTTGTTGAGAAATAAAGGAGAGGAAGGCGTCGTTTCCTTGGTCGTTTGTGTCGTAGTAGTCCTCCTCGAAGGAACTCATGGTGAAAAATAAGAAGGGAGTGAGAATGCAAGGGACAAAAGAAAATGATGAAGTAGAAATGACAGAGAGAATGAAAAACAAAAATTTATGATGTTGGAATGAAATGAGAAAGGGTTATAAAGAAGTTATAAAGTGGAATGAAAAAAGGGACGCGGTGTGAAAAGATGCTTGGAAATGAGACAGGATCGTGAGACAATGTTGATACCCGGGGACTCCTGCAATACTCGGGGACTTGGAATTCTGGGGTATATGACTTCCGGATAGCTTGATACATAATCGAACATCCTAGCGACTTAATGTAGATACCCCAAAATTAAGAGAAGGATAAAATAGGGATTTACCCTAAAGAATGTGCTAATGTGCATAAGAGGGGAACGACGAAGAGGAAAAACATATTTCATGTATAAGGATGGGACGTGATGGTAGGCGACAATTGAAGGAAGAATAAAGAGAATATAAGGAAGAATGGAAGAGAAGGAGTCGAAGGAGTATATATGGTGTCCGCGTAAAGAATGGAGGATGTTCACGCGGACAAGTGAGATAGAAGAGAAGGATGGGAAGAAGGGGGTAGAGAGATTAGTGGAGTCCGTGTGAACATCTTCCCATGTTCACGCTGAAGGAAAAAGGAGGAGGAAAGGGAGAAGAAAGAGAAGGAGAAAGAAGAGGAGGGTGGAGTCCGCGTGAACATCCTCCCATGTTCACGCGGATGGAAGGTGAGAGAGATGGAAAAAGGGAAGAATGAGAGGAAAAAAAGAGAGGGAAGGAATCCGAGTGAACATCCTCCCATGTTCACACGGACGAAAGGAGAGAGAAGAGAGGGAGAGAAGCAGAAGTAGATAGTGTGTCCTCGTGAAGGTGGATGGGTGTTCACACGGATGGAAGGGGGAGAAGAAGAAGAAAGATAAATGGAGGAAGAAAGAAAAGGTAAGAGGGGTTTGTCGTAGGAGAGGTCGTCGTAGGGGAGGTCGTTGTATGGGTGATCCTTGATCGCACAAAAGAGTAGAATAAATATTAAATGGTTGTGACGAGTGTTGTAGCGTACAAGGATCCAAACATGACACCAACCCAAGGAAAATCAGTTATGAGAAGAAGAACACACGTCAACAGAGCAGACCCTCAGGTAAGGCTGCCCGATATCTGAAAAGCGGGTGCCAGAGAAAAAGAAATGTCATCAAAAAGACACGTGTACGGACTTAACACACAGGAGTAGTGGATAAGTCAAGATCGGTTACGTGTAGGAAGTCAGAGAGTTTCAGAGAATTTCATAATACTATAAATACTCAGTCAGTAAGACTGAGAAGGGGGTCTTTTTTCTATATTTTTAACAGTGTACTGTTTTCGGGATCAAGTAGTACTCTTTTTCGTATTTATATTACCTGGGGTTTCCCCCTCTGAAATTAATATTATTTTCACTAGTCACACTGACTCACCATTCTTGCCGCATTTTCGCACAATTGCCACACTGGAAAACTGGTTGGAACATTTCTTCGAATATTCCAAGAGTAGAGAGATATATCTTGGTTGTTTATATGTCTACGCTTTTATAGATTCTCTTCAGCCTATAATTTTTAAACATTCAAACACAACCATTCATTATATATTCACTGCATCTACAGTTACTTGAGTTGTTTTCTAGGATAAACACCATTTTCTCTAACACAAACTCGAGTTCTATCTCCTGTCATCCATCTAGATTCTTGGCAAAAACAAATCCCAACAGTGACATCATCATCCTCTTGCTCTCGGATTCGAAATTCAGAACAAACTCCTCCTTTCAGGCATTGACACAACTCAGTGCAATCCTTCCCTGTATTCTCACGCTGCAACCAATGACGTATCTCGACTGAACCACTCTCGTTTACTGAAGTTCGATCAAAACCCAAACCTCAACTAATATGTACCCATCACCAAAATGCCTCTTTCTTCCTTGTTCCTTTCAGAATCGACCTTCAGCTCTGCCATAATTTTATATCTTGTTCTTCCATTAGGCTGCAGATCACTTACCCTCTTCCCATATGAACCATCAATTCTGAGTTGTCTCTTACTATTTCTCGACTGGAATTTCAGTCACAGTCGTTGGTCTCTAGCTAACTCAATAGCTCAACTGAGTTCGTTTGAGCAGAGAACCAAAAAATAAGTTAGCTTCATTTCATCGAACTAGTTTTAGGTTTAATAAATTAGAGAGGATTTAGGCGCCTAAACTATGGATCTATGGGATGACAAGAGTAAGTGCCCCAATGTTTTTTTTAGCTTAAACTGCAGTGTCTTCCTTTATTAAATATTATGATGCTGAATCATTTCCTTTACAAACTTAAGGCCTTGAGTAATGAGCAAGGGAACGAGTGGTTGTCCCGAATAATTTCATTACAACTCATGAAAGCCTTGTGTTCTTGCTAAACTTTGATTCCATCAACAACTAATATCTCCAAGCAATACTTTGAGATCTACTTTCTTTCTTTTTATACTGTATGACTCCAAAACAAGCATAATATACACAAAATAAAAGATAAATAACTAAAAAAAGCATAAATAATTGATATTCAAATAACGTATTTTAGGCACCTATCAGTCCTCCTCATCAAAAGGTTTTTCAAGATGATCTCTTTACTGAGTATCAATATAACATAATTTCAGTTAATCAAAGTTTGTATAAACATTGTTAGAAGCAGTGAAAAGCTGAGTGTAGTACTGAATTTTATTCGGTTTAGTTATAGCTTGGTTGAAAACATCCACACCATTTGCTTCTAGTTTAGTAATGCAACTTCTCTTTCTTATTGCATTAGCAATACTATGAAAGTAATTAGTATTTTTATCCCTATATATGAAACCTTTAGATTTATCTCCTTGATAAACCATTCTAGATCTAGATATGATAGACGCACTTGTTCGTTTCAGAAAAGTGATAAATAAAGTTCGTTCCACAAGACTTGTGAAGATTTGTTTTATACCTAATTCTGATTTAAACTAGCAAATAAGTAAAAGATGATTTCAATGTTAAGAATATCTGGGACTTAGGATTTTACCATTAACCATATTAAGTGATTCATACATTAATTATGAACAATTATAGCTTATATTATCGACTTTGATTATTTGCCTAAAATAGATTTCTAAAAATTAATTGTAAATCATAAGCATGGTGCATCAAAAGCTATAATTCTAAGCATACACCATCAAACAAAATCACAATTAATTAAGAAAAATCATAAATCAATTAAAATCAATGCAAATAGTAATAAAATTAATCATAGTTACCACTTAATCATGAAATATTGCTTTTTCCGTTGTCCCAGAGATGGGGTTTAGATAATCATAGCAAACATTCTCTCAAAAGATATATTCATAGCACAAAAGTGCTTAAAAAGAAGAAATAAAAATAACACATGTAAACTGCAATGATTATAAGTGTTATAGATCGAGTGTGACAAAGTAATAAGACTGCTTCAGAAGCGACGGTCTTCTGCTTTTGTAAAATAGACCACAGTTTGTGCGACAGAGTTTACCTGTATATATTCTTCGCCTTCTACCTCTGCTGGTGATGAAAAAAATTCTGAACTTTTCTTTCTTCGATTCTGCTCTCTCCCAACATGTCCTTAAGTTCTACTATCAACTCCTATTTATAATACAACACCCGAGTACCAAAATATCTCATCCAAATCTTCAATAATATATTTTCTTTAATGAAATTATTCTCGGGAATCTTTTCTTTCCCTCGATCCTGATTTTCTTTCTCTCGATGATTCTGTGTGTTTCCCTGGTTCTTCCACAAGATATCGAATAGTATAAAAACAATAGCCAGTGAAAATAGGAAAGCAAAACCTTGTTTCACGTGAAATCTTATTCTCCCTAATTTGTACAAGTATCATATAACCGATATTCTGTTTTGAGATTGTAATTTCTGAACGATGTAGAAATTCCTGTCTAAGAGAAATGAAGATATTCTTGTCTTTACACTCGAAGAATAACCAAAAATATTCAATCAAAGATCTTCGTTGTTAAGAAGATATAAATTCTCACCAAAATTTTGTTTGAAATGGGAAGAAGGTGGTTCTCTTAATCCAAAGTATTGGTGTTTTTATAAGTAGGAGGTGCCTTAATCCAAAATCCTAAGTGCCTTTATCATTTTTAAGACAAAATTTCCACAATAACTAACTCCACCAATACACCTACAAATATGGAAAATAATAGTATTAATACAAAAATTAAGTGCTAACAATCTATAAAATAAGATTAAATAAGACACACAAAAATGTGTCTAGCAAGATACTTTGACTTCATTCAGTTTAATCTCAACTTCAATTTTCTCAACAAGTTAAAGGTTCAAATAGCGCATAAGTTTCTTCAAGCAAATTCGGTCTTTTAATGCATTCAATTAACTCACACTGCCAAAAGTTTATTTTCTCCAGGCTTTGAGGAAGAATTTATTTTGTAGTTTCCTGAAAAATATATAGCTAGGAGTGCCAAAGAAACTCATAGCATTCCACCGTAATTCGATCTTCTTATAGAAATCTTCATGTTGTGTGTATCCAAAAATGCTCCACTTTGAATTAAGACTTGCACTGAACATCGGGATTTAGTTCTAAAAGAAGAGGGTTATGATCGGAAATAGTTCTTATGTACTAGAGTAGATCGAGTTGTATTCCTAAATTGAGGATCAAAAGCAATCCTAAAAATCTGTCTAATCTACATAAAAGAGGAGCAGCATGCTTGTTAGACCAAGTGAAAGACCCACCATTAAGTGACAAATCCACCATTTTCTGTTCTGTAATAAAATCATTAAGAAATCTTTTGTTTCTTGGATCCACCACACCCTCATTATTTATTTCGTCATCATTCTTGACTCTATTCAAATTCCCTTGTACAACCAAGCATCATCAACCAAACTTCTAACTTTAGCTAGCTCCCTCAAAAACATATCTTTTTGATTATAGTCATAAGAGCATCTCCAATCATCGATCAAATTGACGATCAAAGATTATATTTGATCGATGATCGGTGAAAAACACTCACAGCCGTGCGATTGTATTTGGGTTATAATCGTTCAAAATCAATGTTCAGGATTAAAAGAAGTCGCTGATCGTCGACTAAAAATTATAGTCGAGCGAAATTCTAACCTCTCGCTTGTGAAAAGGCCAAGCAGATCGCTTAAAAACACGGGCGAAGAGGTGACATTTCGCCAGCTCAAGCGCGATGCTAAACTTTCGCTCCACCATACGAGTCACCAGAAGCTCGCCTACACATAAGCGAATAACAGAGATTTCGCCTAAAATTTCTGAACAAGGGCGAGATGCTACGGTATCGCTTGAAGTTGGGCGGCACCGCAAGGCATCGCTTGGACCTGGGCAGGGCTCCAAGGTTTCGTTTGGAGTTGGGCGAGACTCCAACGCCTCGCTCAGGTGTGACCGTTGATATGTATGTTTCCGTTGATATGTTACCGTTGGCATTTTAACGGCTATATATTTACCATATATATATGGGATACTAAACCAATGGCATTTTACTAAACTCATACATTGTGTAGTTGAAAATTCTAAAGTTGGTTCTTATTTCATAAGTTTCGAAATCGATTAGTAAAATGGCGCCATCAAAACCACGAGGTCCAAATTTTTCGTCTTTTGAAGATGTTACGATGTGTACGATTCATTTGTCTATTTCTCAAGATTATAGCATTGGTACTGATCAATGTGAAGATAAATTATGGTCACGAAAGTTGTTGAACTCAAATTCTTTGGAAATTAAGTAGTCCATCCGATCCTTAGTTTCAGCTAAGGTAAAATCACGCAACTCTTGCGTAAAATCAGCAAACTCTTGCACTAAATCATAATCCGCCACCTGGGATGAAAATAATTTAGAATAACCACAGAAGCATAAATGTGTAATATGTATTCAATTTTTCAAAACTTTGTTAAGAACTTACATATGGTAGTTGTTGGGGGGGGAGGAATGGGCACATGATCACGAGGCCGTGGGATGTTGTGTTTGATACGGTCACCTGCATAGCCATACGTTTCAACCTCCCAATCAACTTGCGCGACATATTTGTAGAGGTTGGTAACATGTCTCCAATATTCATAATAAACATCGTACTCCACGACACGTACGTATTCACTAGCATTGACGTGAGAAATTGCTGTCATGTCCTCAATCTCGTCGTCGGCGAAGTTGGAAATGCAAGCAGGGGGGTTTGCAGGAATACCCCAAGTTGGGTTGTTCTGCCTCCAACAACGATCTCCGAGATACATATTGTGCTTTATCCAAGAAAATGATAATAAATAAATACCTACCCATTCACAACAGTACGAGTTGGAAAAGAAAAGGAGTATGAGAAAAGGACTAGGAAACATACAGTGCCCAGCCAGGTGAATTTTATTCTTTTTCCAGAAAGTTCTATTGCTTTGCGGCCAATAGCTTCTGGTATGTAGTTAACTGCAGTAAGCCATGGTTGCCACGTCACGGCCTCTACGAATAACTGGTTCAGTTTAGTCCTTGTCTTCACTATGTCAACACCCTTCTTCCGGGAGGCGACCCACCTACGACATCTAGGCCATTCATGTTCACTTTCAGCCGAAGGGTTATTTGGACGACATATCCCCAGATATTCGTATCCCCAAAACTACAACAAATTTTTTTTCAAAATGATTTAACAACATAACAATTAAATTTTAAGAAAATGAATTTCGAATAACGAACAATAAATTACCTCCAAAATTTAGAACGGCCCGGATACTGATTTTTGTCCCCTACAAGCCGTGGCAAGACCCGAATACAATTTTGAAAATGCAGGACCACCCCAGTCGTACTGATCAACTTCATTTAGATTATCAAAGGCAGCCAACCATCCTGCATCAATGTAGGTTTTTGCATTTGGGAAAAAGAAATTCCCCAGAACATACATATAGAACGCCCTCGCTACTCTATCAGCAAGAACACTATCATCGTTCGCCGCGTGCAATGTATCTTTATCAAAATAGGTGGTCAAAAACTTGAGAGTGATGGCATTCGAAACCCAATGTTGGGGAACACCTTCTCTTTTGCATACCGCATTATCTTTCAGTTCAGGAAAGATATTCTCACGAACATACTCAAATTTGTACTTAGCTGGCTCATAAGGAACAGATCTCCCGACACCGATACTAAGCCCGGTCAACATAACCCAATCGAGGGAGTGAACCCAAGCTCTCCAAAACAAAAGTGAAATGTGTTTGTAGTATCCCAAAACCGCTCGACAATATAATCAATAAGAGCGTGGGATGAATCTACTAAAGGTAGGGATAGTAATCTGCCCCAACCTCCCCTTTCTAGTATATATTGGACCCTATTAGACTCCTTAGTGATTTTCTTGTACACCTGTATAACTGATTTGAGAGAGCCACGATGGTCAAACCTGAAGTTGGCGTCGGAGGAATATGTAATATTTGTCGAAACGTGTTCCTCCGTATCTTCGACAACGTTATAGTGTTCCAACCCCGGAACATCTACCGACTCGGGGACCATGGATTCAGGTTCAGAATCCTCTGCGATTTTAGCTTTTTTGCTTTTCTTCTTTCTACCAACCCATCTCGAAACAACATTGCTAGACATCTGGCCAAACAAATAATAGAACATTGTCAATATATTCAGTAAATCACCACAATGCATAAACAATTAAAATTAATTTAACACCAACTAAACTTGTATGTAATTGTCTATTTCCATACACATTTGTACCAAGACTTATACATCAAACATTCGAAAAATACATACATCATTATCAAAATACAACAATCTCACCAATTATAACCAATCTCATTCAAATTACCCAATTGCAAATACTACCATACACATTTGTTTTTAAATTAAATCAAAATTAATTTAAAAAAAAATTTCTACACAACATACTCCATTCAACCAAAAATTAAACATAACCCACTAAAATTAAACAACAAGAATTTCGTATTATATGTTCAATTTGACAAATAATAATAAATTTTGAAATCTAATTGATAACATCCACATAAACCCTAATAAATTCCCAATTTCATAAGTTTAGAACACAAAATTCACAATTCAATAATCGGTTTATAATATGGTAATTAGATGATTAATTAAACAACATCTATAACCAATTTAACTAAAAATTCATCAAAAATTTCATATCAAATTAAAACAATTTAATTCAATTTTTTTTAGAAAATATACCTTGTTGATTTTGTTTGGATTATCTTTGAGCAAAGTATGATAATGGGAAACGGGGCTTTGGGTTCTTGTTGAATGATAAAACAGTTGCCTAAATTGGGTTTTTTGGAGGGTTGCGTCTAGAAGAAGACGAAGGCAACAGGAGGCAGGCGAGAAGAACATGAAGAAAAAATGAAAAACTAGGGTTTAAATCGTGTGAAAATAGACAGGCGAGAACTTGGAATCTCGCTTACATCACAGCGGGACTCTAACATCTCGCCCGTCTATTTTCCCACACAAGTTCGTCGCACGATCTATAGGCGATACTCTACTCTATCGCTTATGTGCAAGCGGCACTCCAGCATCCCGCCCGGCTCTATTTTGACACAATTTTTTCGCACAAATCATAGACGAGATTTTGGTACTTCGTTTATACAAGCGAGATACAGAGATTTCGCTAAGAACATGGGCGAAATATTGGGATTTCGCCTGTATGTTTTTTTGTAGGCGATAGACTAGTATCTCGCTTGTACCAGGCGAATTGTTAGTCTCCCGTCCGTCTTTTTAAGCGATATCTTGATACTTCGCTTGAACGTAAGCGGTACTTTAGCCCCTCGCTTGATTATCCCCGCTGTTTTTGAGCCGGATCAAAGATCAAATTTTTTGATCTTTGATCGATGGGTATCATCACATGACTGTGGATGCTCTAAGGAGAGTAAACATTAGTCAGGACAAACTTAAATCCAGTGATTTTGACTTTCAAAAGAATAAAAATAATATTAAGGTCCATTTTCTCATCTAACAATTCCAATCCACTGTTATCCTAAATTGTCATAGACCACCACTGTTGTTACTACTAGTTCCTTGAGAATGGGTGAATCTCCAATCAAATTCCACATCTACCTCACAAACCATCTTGACATTTAATCTTTGTTTCTTGTAAATTACATATCATAAATTTATGCATAAGAATCAAGTCTTTAACAACAAGCTGTTTGCCAAATGCATTTAATCCTCTTACATTCCAATTCAGAATCTTAGTACCCATTTATTACCAAATACCAACTGCTCCCTTGAGTTAACTTCCCCAACATCTTCTGATTTTCCAACACCACTAGAGTCGCTGCATCTATTATCCAAGTTGTCCTGGTACCTTTCCTCCATCAGCAAGAATGTTATATCTATCTGTGTATTTGTGTAGAATTTCCTTAATGATTAGTTTAGCTTCAATTCATCTTCTCCCTTAGCCCTTCTAGTTTGCAACACAATTCAAATTCCAACTTTCTATTAGAGAAAGTTACCTCATTTGAGTCAACTTTAGCACTCTGAATATCTCCTAGGTTAATGACAATTTGATCCTCCACCACAGAAAAGAGGTTACCAATTGCAGAAATCTTCAAAGGTTTAACGTTAACAATGTTTTCCTTTAGAAGATAACATTTTTTTTATCAAATTACCAGTTGCAGATATCTCATTGAAAATGGTATCCTTAGCTTGCATAATTTGGTTGTCATCCTTAGAGATCTTAGTAGCAAAAAAGATAATCCTGTCTTGGTGTAAAGAGAGTCTTACAAGGAATTAATATTGGGATCTCCATCTCTTCTTTTATTAATATTCTGTAAGTTCATTCCCACACTAAGAAAAAACTACAAACTGAGAGAGGTGGGATCACCATTTTCAGATGCAGTAGACATACTAGAAGTGCTTAATTTTTTGTATTAAATGATGGGATCATCATCTCCTTGTCAACCAACATCTTCCGGCCATTACGGGGAACATTATTGTTCATACCAAACAACCAAGGGAAACGGGCTATGATAGGATTGGTCAGCCAAAAATGGACTATGCATTCGTCCAACAATATCCAGTGAATAGAGAAATCAAAGATATGAGTAAAATCTCAACTCAACAACTTCACATTAGCCACGCACAGTCTTCCTTGGTTCCGCATAGAAGCTTAGCAGACGCCAAAATCGAGCACTATACTGAACATAGCATCGCTAAACTTTCTGAGTCACAAGAGCAAAATAGATAAAGGGATCTTTAGGATCGTACATGGAGTTTCAGGAAACCGTCTTGAAGTTTCCCTAAGGTGTCTACAGTTGTTTTAGAAGAGTGACCGAAGTTACACATGATTTTGGGCTTTAACCGTGGGACACCCAGATAGTCAAAAGAATAGGTAGAAAGAAAAGAAGGCGACGAGACCCAGGAAACTAACAAACTAGATCCACTCTACAACCAAGGTAATGAAGAAAAAAATGCTTATAGTACAATCATGAAGCTGTAAGTAGTAGTAGAAACAAAACCAACTCTGACGAAGGATGAATCCGGACAAAGATCGCGGGTAAACAATTATCCAAGAGGCGTAAAAAGTGAAGAATGATCTGGAGAGGACATCTTCAGGTATATAAATTAAGGTAAACATGACCAAAATATCCCTACCAGATCTCTTCGAAATCAATGCAACATCTGGGCATTTTTTCAGGAAAAACTGTATTATTGCAAGCAAAGAAGCAAAGCCTTATGAAGAACAAGTTTAACACAAAAAGTGCAAGGGTATGTCACCATCTAAGTTTTTTCCCTTCGAAATATCCGAATTAGCATTTGAAGAAACAAAAGGGAAGAATGTGGATGAAAAATACTAATTGGGCGCATATTATTTAGGTTATCTAGACTTGTATTTCAAGATTAAGCATATTACCTTGTATGACTCATTATGTAACTTAATATTTTAGTCTTAGCACTATATTATTATCATAGAGGGTTCGCCTTCATAATAGTATAAATAGACCTCCCACTCCATGCTAGAAGGGAGAAAGATTATAACTCACTTCTTTATAATGGTGTAGATGGTATGTTTTTGACAAAGATAAAATAGTAAATTTATCTCTCAAGACTTGAGTCTGAGAAAATATTAAACTTTAAAATTCTGCAAAGAGTTTTAGGAAGGTGTTTATCCCTGTCCTCTCTCAGGTGCTTATCCATATCTTTTCTCTATATGTATGGCCAACTACATATATGATTGAAATTAATGAATAAATCAACATTCATTGCTATATGAAATCATCAGAATGACACTAGTGCTTACTATTCCATTTTCATAAATTCTATGATCTTTACATAAAATCTCAAGTTCCTAAATGGATTGCCCACTAGTATAGAGCAATTTGAGTATTATTTGGTGCTACATTCCAAATCTGAATTCCCAAAAAATTACCTTGTGTTGAGATCCACACTCAACTGAGAAATATTGACTCACTAAATATTTATATATCTTTATATAGAAGATTACATATGAATCTGTTTGATTAAAGTATTGTAGATGGTTAGTTTTTGCCGAAGGATAGAATGGTAAAAAATCTCTGCTTAGCACCAGGAACATAGAAATACACCTGCATATTTATGCGCATGCTTCTATCCCTATAACAAAACACGAAATATTGTATCTCTACTAATTTTCCGCAAGTGGATTAAGAATACAGTTTCTACAAATAGTTACAAGTATTCTAAACTGATAATGTACTCTTAAACACTCACAATACTTATGACATTTCAACCAGTCTCGAGTCGCATAATTCCACAGCTGAGTTCCTCGAACTTGTCTCGAATGCGCATTTTTCGTCCTGGCTTTACAAAATATTCCACTTTAGCATTATGCTCAAGGATGTGCCCTAAATTATGCGTCATTCCTCTTGAATGTGCCACAATCACAGAGCAATACTTATAAGAGAGCATGTTGTTCCTTAGAAATAGGAAAACCCTAGCTTATCTACGCTAGCACCTAGGCTAACACTAGCCCTTTACGCTAAGCGCTAACCAGCGCTAACTATTTAGGCTATGTCCCCTGAGGACGCGCCACTCCTAGCGCTAACAGCGCTACCAATTCCTAAGCACTAACCAGCGCAAACTATCTAGGGCACATCCCTGAGGACGCGCCACTCCTAGCGCTAACCAGCACTAACTATTTAGGGCACGTCCCTAAGGACGCGCCACTCCTAGCGATAACCAGCGCTAACTATCTAGGGAACATCCCTGAGGACGCGCCACTCGTAGCGATAACATCGCTAGCAATTCCTAAATGCTAACCAGCGCTAACTATTAGGAACGTCCCTGAGGACGCACCATTCCTAAGCGCTGACGCGCTAGTCAATCTAGTGCACGTCCCTGAGGACGCGCCATTCCTAAACGCCATCGCGCTAACCATCTTAGGCCACGTCCCTGAGGATACGCTACTCTTTTACACTTTCTCAAAGCTAACTTAGGCCACGTCCCTTTGGGATGTGCCACTCTTTTGCGTTTTGCTCAAAGTGCTATCTCTGTGCTAGTGCAGAGTGCTAGTCTTATCCAATCCGCGCTCCCAAGAGACGCACCACACTTTCAAATGATAGCATAATGCTAGCGCTAGCCTTATGTGGCTATCTATCAAACCTCATTTTTAAATGCGCCACGACTGGTCCTTAAGAATCTTTACGAAATCTTCGTTTTGAACATCTTTCAGATTTATGCTTAGTCACTTCTAAGCTAAGTTTTGACCATTAAAATACGCCATGTTATTCTAAAGATGGTGCATAGCCACCAAATTTACCAGACTCAACACTAATAAGTCGAATTACTATACCAGTGAGTTGCACAACTTGCCTCACCTACTTAACAAGTCATTGACATGAATTGGCCTAATCAAAACTGATAGTCCATGACTCCACTATTTCCACGAGATAGCAAATACAACACATGGGGGGATTCTCATTGGGCTATTGGTCTGGCAGTCTACGACAATCGTGCGTCGTGGCAACACATCCACGAAGAAGAAGGTAACAAGTAGTGGGACGATTACAGGGAAGTTGAGAGAGCGAGGAGTAGTGGTCATGCAAGTCCTTCCTATTTTTCGGACATGACTCCACTAAAATCTCAACAATCGTTATTCCTCCACTTCTTTTGTAATTTCCACCACTTACGAGAAAATCAGTGTATCTACTCCAAACTATAAATAGATGGCTTCATCTATTCGAAACAAGAACAAGAGAGACAAGATATACATAATTAACGATTTATCATAGAGATAAGTCATTATTTATCACACACTTCAATTACTCATCACCCTAAGATTTTTTTCTCAACCTTCTTTGCTTCCTTCCCCTAAGACCAACCAAATATTCTCCACCTTTGTGATCGAATCAGGACGTGAACGGCCATTTCTTGGTTTAGGCTCGTCCTATTTGAGCTTGATCTCTCGAACCTACTTGAAGGTATGATTTTACTGTATATTTGTTTTCACCCTAAAAGAATTAACGACCATAAAAGGAAATCAACCTCTCAATTACAAAAGCCAATTTTCAGTTATTCAAAATGGTGGATCTTAGGTCTGGGCGGTTATGATTCCTATTGTCGGTTCTGGTAGTGCTGGTGGCAGTGATTCTGAAAACACCCCTGTCACTACTGACCCTTCTCGTACTAATGGTACTCTTAATACTACTACCATACCTCCTTCTGGTAACAATACTGCTGAAAAAAACGGGAATACTCAAACGCCACCCAACATTGATGATCTGATGAAGAGATAGGAAGTTCTTGCCAGAACGCAGGTGGACATGGCCCCCACTCAGAATGAATTACTTGCTTGCCTCAAGACCTTGACGGAGCAACTTTCTCCAAAACAATGACATCGCCTGACGGAACAAACCAGGATCAACTTTACGGTAGCTACTGACGCTGGGATGTCAAGGACTCAAGGAAATGATGAAGTGCATGTCATCACTGATCGCTCCCTGCATAGGAACCAACAATCCAATTTTGTCAGTCGCGGAGATCTGAAGAGGCTCCTACAGAATCATGGCAAGGAGGACTCACCATCACTTCATCAACACCAGCCTCCTTACCCGCCTGAAGTTCAAAGAATCCAACTACCAAAAGGTTAATCCTATCCTACTTTCTCGTTGTATGATGGAACTTGGAATGCTCGTGAACATGTCTCGTGATTCTTGGAATCTCTAGGGGAACATGAATACAATCATGTACTACGTCATAAAGAATTTTCAAAGTCTCTCACTGGAAGGGCCTACACATGGTACAATAACATTGCTCCTAAAAATATCTCCAGTTGGGGAGAAATGATTAATGCTTTTTACAAGAAGTACTTCTTTGTCTCCGAGCAAATAACCCTATCAGACCTGGGAAGAATGTTACAGAGGAACAAAAAGCATCCCAATGATTACGTGAAGACATTCAAAATTTAAGCGTTGGACTGTAACGATCCGAAAGTGACAGAGCATCAACTAGTAGAACTATGTATTAATGGTATGAGTTCTGTCTATCGCGCTCTTTTAGAAAATTTACGTTACCAGACTTTCTGAGTTTTTGATGGAAGACCCAATTAACCTTTCCAAGGATTATAACGATGCTGAGATTTTGATTGAAGCAGAAACTGACGGAGATTGGCTAAAGAGTTTGATAGAGGACCACGAGACATACAAGGTGAATAGTTCACTGGATTTCTTTAAAAATGATGAGGATCCCGTAATACAAGGGACTGTGAAAGGTTTGTATAATCCTTTGCATACCCCTATATCTTTTGATCCTCCCCCAATCGAAATAGTTCCCAATAGAGTTATTAACAAGATTTTTAAGGAGCTACCTCACTTAGGGTTGGGTATTTGTGCTACCAAAATTCTTAAGAATTAATTTGCTTCTAACTATCGACCACTAGATGTGTTTGATTGTAAGACTGTGCAGGTTCACCGAGAGGAACCTAGAGAAGTTCCCGTATTCTATGTTCTTTATACACTTCTAAGTGTTGAAAAGACTAGATGTGGGGGAAACTTCCACCAAATAACAGTTTTCTTGTTTTTATTTATGCTAACGGTTTTGTGAAGCTGTAATTAGAGCCGCAGATTGTTGTCTGGGTGGATCCCCAGATTTTTAGATTGTTTGTTTACGGGAGATAACCAGAAGGTCAGGCTGAGGACGTTAAACTAAGAGCTGCATGGGAGCAACCCATTGGTTTTGTCTTTCTATCTTTATCTTTTGCTTTTAATTAGTTTTGCATATCATTATTTGATTTCCCATCTTAATTTTACATTAGAGGATTCAATTTACGTTGAGGACAATGTAAAGTTTAAGTGTGGGGAGTGATTAAGCATATAGAGTCTTTAGTCTTCACTTTTGTAGGTAAAATTTTTGAACTTTTTATATATATTTGCATGTAAACCTCCAACTTTTAGAGATTTTAGAGTCACTCTGTATACTTCTAGCTAAGTTTACATACGGATTTTTTAACGAAATAACTGAACTTAGAAGAATTTTAGAACTATATTCGGAATACTTAGTTGTTGAGAGGTAATACCGAAAAGATGGACTCAAACCGCCGATAAAGAGTTTAGTTTTAGATTTTTTGATCATTCAATACCCATTGGTTTACGACATATTACCAAAAAGTCAGGCTGAGGACGTTAAACTAAGCGTTGCATAGGAGGCAACCCATTGGTTTTTACTCCCAAATCAAGGAAACTTAGTTCAAATGGTATTCTAAACCCTATAAGGAGAGGATACTTGAGGTCCAAGAATTGAAGGCTATAAAAGAAGACATTTAAGGCTCAAACAAGACATTTCATACAATCTCTTATTATCTCTACACAACCATGTCTCTCATATCATACTTTCTACATCTAGAACGTAGGGTCTACCCCTTTAAGGGGAAACCATCCTTCTTTGTATCATGAGTAGCTAAACCTTTTGTTGATTAAGGATGAATCTAAGGTTCTAAGCGTGAAGCTTCATTAGTTAATGCAAGTTTGTTTGAAGTTATTATCATCATCGTTTGTTTTCACTATATCTAGGGTTTATGATTGATTCTTAGACTGTTTGGATGCGCAACCAAGTTATTTTATTGATCATTCTATTGCTGGTAGAGATTTGTGAGATACATGTAATAGTCAAACACGTCTTAAACAAGTATAGAATGCGAGACCTTGCAGAGGGATTCTTTGAAGCAATGGTGTGTGAAGACAACACTAGTAAGGAGACCGATCTTATGTATTTGATGCTAGGATTAACAAAAATTCACAAACCCTAATGCACTCGATTGGGTTACGCCTTGAGAGATTATTCATGGTGGCTCAGATGGATAAAATATGGCAGTCGAGCACTTCCGTATCCAGTGACACAAAGAGTTTTGGGGATAGCTTATTGCTATTATAGGGTTGGTGATGAATGATTCTGACGAAAGATAGATAAGTATACTAAATTCAGTCAATGTTTGGTAACGTCGAAGGACTCCATAATCATCTATTTATTCTTATTGTCTTTTCATTTACTTTAATCAAACAACCCCCCTTATTTAGTATTTATTCTTGTTTTGTTGATCCATATAACCTATCAATTACACATCTCTCTGTGGAACGATCCTTACTACTGCTATATTACTAATTAATTTCTGGGAATTATATTTATTAATTTGTTGCACTCACGACACGCATCAAATTTTGGCGCCTCTACCGGGGAACAATGGTTAATTGATTTATTATTTTTTTAGTTTATTTAGTAGTTTAGAATATTTTTACGTTTTCGTGGTGTTAACAACTCGTTGAAGGTGTTCAAATCTCTTCAAAAGCTGGAGGTAAATTATGAAAACAGGTTGTAAGTATCACTTTTTTTTTAAAGATTTTTGTTTATATTTTCTCTTTATTCTTGTGAGTCGTCATGCTTCTTTACGGAAATAACATGTACGGTCTACAAGATGAATCCTATAATAGTGGTAATCAATAAGGTTTTCAATCTCAAAGTTACTACATCTACCAAACATACCAGGGGTATAATCAATACCAATCTTTTGGCTATGACCAATAACCTACGGAAACTTACGGATATTCTCATACATGCCAACAACCTTATGACGGGTATGTAAGGGAACAATCACAAGGATGGAAGGATAGTTATACTTATGATCAGTTCTTTACTAGTAATGTGCAGATGTCAGAGAGTTTGGAACTTAAAATTTATGATACCAAATAAAGACCTACTCCTCTTTATCATGCCTTTCCATCACTAACTCCAAAAAAAAGAGATATGGTCAAAATGTATCAATATCACAAAACTTTCTGAGCAATATGATCAGTTAGAAGAAGCTGTAGCATCAGAAAAAACTCGTAAAAAAATTAGAAAGGTCATCCAAATGGAACTCCAACGTCGTTGGGATATTGAATATTATGAGGTTGACCCTGATTCCGAAAATGATCAACCTTTGGAATGTTCTTGTAACAATGATGAAGTTATTCCAAATCTAGATCATAGTAACGATCATTCGCCTATTCAAAGAAGGAGACTGAATATGACATATCTATTGTAATCAATAGTGTAACATACTCAAACCAGGATCTTAGGAATTGCAACGATGAACTTGACTTCCTAGGAGAGGACTTCGATTCTGATGAAGAGATTGTTGAAGAGATAGTAATTAAGAATAAATCCAAATTGATTGATTTTGTGGAAGACCAAATTAAACTTGCCAAGGATTATATTGATGCTGAGATTTCGATTGATGCAGAAACTAACGAAGATTGGCTAAAGGGTTTGATAGAGGACAACGACACATACGAGGTAAATAGTTTGCTAGATTTCTTTAAGAATGATGAGGATCCCGTAATACAAGAGATTGTGAAAGGTTTTTCTAATCCTTTGCATACCTTTATATTTTTGGATCCCCCTACAATCAAAATAGTTCCATAAAGAGTTGTTAACAAGATTTTTAAGGAGCTACCTCACTTAGGGTTGGGTATTTGTGCCACCAAAATTCTTAATAATTAATTTGCTTCTGACTATCGACCACTAGATGTGTTTGATTTTAACACTATGCAGGTTCACTCAGAGGAACCTAAATAAGTTCCCGCATTCTATGTTCTTTATACACTTCCAAGTGTTGAAAAGACTATATGTGGGGGAAACTTCCACCAAATAACAGTTTTCTTGTTCATATTTTATGCTAACGTTTTTGTGAAGTTGTTATTAGAACTGCAGATTATTGTCAAGGTGGATCCCCATGTTTTCAGATTGTTGGTTTACGGGCGATAACCAGAAGGTCGGGATGAGGACGTTAAACTAAGCGTTGCATAAGAGGAAACCCATTGGTTTTTACTTCCAAATAAAGGAAACTTAGTTCAAATGGGATTATAAACCTTATAAGAAGAGAATACTTGAGGGACAAACATTGAAAGCTATAAAAGAAGACATCTAAGGCTCAAAGAAAACATCTCATACAATCTCTTATATCTCTACACAACCATATCTCTCATATCACACCTTCTACAACTAAAACCTATGTTTTTCCCCTTTAGGAGGAAACCATTCTTATTTGTATAATGAATAGCTAAACCTTTTGTTGATTATGGATGAATTCAATGTTATAAGCGTGATCCTTCATTAGTTAATACAAGTTTGTTTGAAGTTATTATCATCGTCGTTTATTTTCACTATATCTAGGGTTTATGATTGATTCTTAGATTGTTTAGATGCACAACCAAGTTATTTTATTGATCATTCTATTGCTAGTAAAGAGTTGTGAGATACGTGTAGTAGTCGAACACCTCTTACACAAGTAGAGAACGCGAGACCTTGCAGAGGGATTCTGTGGAGCAATCGTGTGTGAAGACAACACTAGTTAGCAGACCGAGCTTATGTGTTTGATGATAGGATTAACCTAAATTCAGAAACCCTAATGCATTTAATTGGGTTACACCTGAGAGCTTATTCATGGTGGCTCAGATGGATAAAATCTGTTAGTCGAGCGCTTTCGTATCCTATGACACAAGGAGTTTTGGGGATAACTTATTGCTATTATACGGTTGGTGATGAATGATTCTGACGAAAGATAGATAAGTATACTAATTCAGTCAACGTTTGGTAACGACAAAGGATTTCTTAATCATCTCTTTATTCTTATTGTCTTTTTATTTACTTTAGTCAAACAACCCCCCTTATTTAGTATTTATTCTTGTTTTGTTGATACAAATAACCTAACAATTACACAGCTCTCTGTGGGAACGATCCTTACTACTGCTATATTACTAGTTAATTAGTGAAAAATATATTGATTAATTTGTTGCACTTACGACACGTATCAGAACTCCTGACAAGGCTTGGAGATTCAATTCTCGACCAAGTAAGTCCCGCTTCTCAAACTCCTTTACAATCAATCCTCTTATGTCCCGTTGGAACTCGGAGACTTTACGCAGAAGACAACCATGTCATGACTAGAAGATATGAATGGGATGCTGATTCATTTCAATACTTTATGAAATGGTTGAGAACTTCTTTTACTGAGAATGGAAAGGCTCGTGAAATGCTTACGAGTCAAATTACTAATGACGATGGAAAGAGGCTTCATCCATAAACTTTATCCATCCCAAAATAATATTCTCCACACGGTCCTAAAAATCACTAAGAACGCCCAGCTCTTGCATCGGTTCCTCTAACTATTGAAGAAGAACCTTACATCTTTACTGGGGATATGTTAGGTGGTCACTACAAGATCATAAACACTAGCAAGCCATAAGGAGTGGTAATTCATGGCTAATGGACCAAAGCTTGAAAAACCTGAATACCTCACCATTACATTTTAGATATTTCCCTATTTTCATGCAATATTTGTATTTCCTCCAAAATAATTGCAATGTTTCTGCATTCATAGTTAGGTTTTTAAGTTTATCAATCACTTTAAATATCATTATCCAGTTCAAAAAAAAGGGGGGGAGTCTCTCTCTCTTCACAAATAAATTGTCAAAACCTATCTACTTAAAGTCCAAAAGAAAAGTCATAAGTGTGCTTCATAAAATTATAAACCTAGAGAAAGTCCTTGAAAGATGGCTCAGTCCCTACAGAGTATTCTGTTTCTATTCTTCCAAGAGTTTCAGTCGGGAACTCCATTTCCCGAGAAAGCCTTTCAACCTCTTATATAGCTTTAGTCACTGCCTCAAAACTAGCAAGCTCACCTATTTTAGAAAAATACTCTTGCATGGCTTCTAGACGGTGACAGACCCATATGATGTTCAGGCCAGAGCTCTCGGCATTATTTACGACTTCCTCCCACTCCTTAAGGACTACTTCAGGAAAAAAAATTCGAGAAAGAGAGATCATCTCTTGTATGATTGGCAACAAGTTGAACACGTTTTGTTCTAAAGCTTTATAATCCTGGAACTATCCTCAAATAAGTGGCCAAATGATGAGGTGTCAAACTCAAAAATATTATTTCTATATTTCTCTAAAACTAACAAGTAGTATATTGACAAGTTGGTTTTGTCTCATGGGAGGTTTTGAAAAAAAGTTGTCATAAAAGCTTTCTTAACTAAGATTATTGTGATTTAGTGAATCTGAAAATTGTAGTTTGTTATCGAATTATGAAAATGAATTGATCAAGGAATCATTCTACGCTACCGAACAAAGATATTATTAATCATACAAGTTTAACCTTCAATAAATTCTGTTTGTTAACAACTTTAGATAAGTTATAAGTTCAACTAATCTTTAGATTCCTAAATTCGCCGCATAAAATAAGTTCTCTAGAGGATTCTAATCAAGTGAACAACCTAAAATAGGCTCTCTAGGTGTAATTCAATCAATTGTATTAGTATTTGTGAATCAAGTTTTTCCTAGTCACATGTTCATAAATTCGACACATTAACCTAGGGTTATCTATTTCACACTATTGTCCATAAAATCCCTTTGCAAAAAATAACGTATCGCTACTTGTGTAAAGATTCCTCTAAAAATTACGGATTAAATTTCTCTCGCATTAGAGTTGTATACAAGATACCCAATTGGGCACTCAGATAACTCGCAAACATCTCATTGTCATAAGAACGGAAAAAGATAATCAACAAAAGATATTTATCGAAAGATTTAACTTGTGAAAATTGATTAATAAAACATGTTATGGAGTTTCGAAATCCTCCCTAATCAAAATAAGAATCATAAGGAACAACCCATAAACTAAACCCCAAACAGTTTATCACAAAAGCATAAGCCTGTCAGTTCCATGAGACTGATAAGTGCATATTTTACAAATTTAAAGTATCAATTTCATGCTAGTATTTTCTAGATTTCTTGTGAATTGTTGTATATTACGTTTATTTTGTATTTTATGTCTTTTATTAGGTGAATCATCCAGAAATGAGCTACAAAGTCTTAGATTGTGCAAGGAAAGAAGTGTTATAAAGGAAGAAGAGATAAATACCAAGTGGAAGTCGTCCGAATTCAGGATTTCTCATCTCTATATTGAAAAGAACGAAGAAATGAAGCCAACGGCGAAAGAATGAGGTCATATCCTACTTCATATGAAAAATTTATGAGAAAAGTAAGTTCAAGATTTTCTCGATGGGTCAAGCCATCGAGAAACTAAATTTTCTCAATGGGTCAAGTTATCGAGAAGAAAATCCAGAAGAAAAATAAATTCTCGATGGGTTATCCCATCGAGAAAAGAAGAATTCTTGATGGGTCAAGCCATCGTGAAAGTGAGCATGAAAACCTATTTTTTGCATATTTTAAAATTTTGGAAACCTATTTCGACCGGGATTTGAGCACGGGAACCTCTACAACTTGGGATATCTATTTAATAGACTTCTAATATTTTATAGATATCTCTACGCACATTTATTTTTAGAAATAGGTTTTACAAAGAAAGAAGAGATATTTATTCCATATTCTAGGGTTTACCCCTTTTGGGGGAAACCATGTTATTTCTTCTTTTCTCTTGTATCATGAGTAGCAAGTTTTGTTGATTAAGGATGAATTAGATATTTTAAGCATGAATTAGTAATACAAGTTTATTCACAGTTTTAATCATTATCGTTTGTTTTCACTAAATCTAGGGTTTATGATTGGTTTCTAGATTGTTTAAGTGTACAATTGGATTAATCTATTGATCAGTTTAATGCTAGTATTGAGTTATGAGATAAGTAATCTTCCATTGACTCGTACACAAGTAGAAATCGTGAGACCTTACAGAGGGATTCTGTTGAGCAATTGCGAGTGAAGATAACACCAGCAAGTTGACCTTAAACTAAGAGCTTGACTATTAGGATCAACCTAAATTCACAAAGCTTAAAGCATTCGATTGGGTTACACCTTGAGTGATTTACTACTTGGTGGTCCGGACGAATAAAATTTGTTAGTCGAGAACTTCCGTATCCAGTGATAAAAGGAGTTTTGGGGATAACACTGATCTAGTTGCTATTTACGTTTAGTGATGAATGATACTGACGAAACATAGATAAGTATACTAATCCAGTTAACCTTTTTATCATGAATTTCCTTCACTAACTCTAAAAGAAGGGATATGGTCAAAACGTATCAATATCAAAAAACTTTCTGAGCAATATGATCAGTTCGAAGAAGCTGGAGCATCTTCTTAAGAAATTAGGAAGGTCATACAAATAGAACTCCAACGTCGTTGAGATATTGAAGATTATGAGGTTGACCCTGATTTCGAAGATGAGCAACCTTTGGAAATTTCTTGTAACAATAATGAAATTTTTCCACTCTAGATCATAGTAACGATTATTCGCTTATTCAAAAGGAGGAGACTGGATATGACATATCTATTGTTATCAATGGTGTAACGTACTCGATCCAAGATCTTAGTAATTGCACCGATAAACTTGACTTCCAGGGAGAGGACTTCGATTCTTATACAGAGATTGTTGAAGAGATAGTAATTGAGAATGAAACCAAATTGATTGATTTCGTGGATGACCCAATTAACCTTGCCAAGGATTACAATGATGCTGAGATTTTGTTTGAAGCAAAAACTGACGAAGATTGGCTAAAGAGTTTGATAGAGGACCACGTCACATACGAGGTAAATAGTTCACTGGATTTCTTTAAGAATGATCAGGATCACGTAATACAAGAGATTGTGAAAGTTTTGTCTAATCCTTTGCATACCTTTATCCTCCCCCAACCGAAATAGTTCCCCAAAGAGTTGTTAACAAGATTTTTAAGGAGCTACCTCACTTAGGGTTGGGTATTTGTGCTAATAAAATTCTTAAGAATTATTTTGATTCTAAATATGTACCACTTGATGTGTTTGATTCTAGCATTGTGCAGGTTCACCGAGATGAACCTAAAGAAGTTCCCTTGTTCCATGTTCTTTATACACTTCCAAGTGTAGAAATGACTAAGTATGGGGGAAACTTCCATAAAGTAGCAGTTTCAACATTTATATATTATGAAAATATTTTTACGAAGTTGTTATTAGAACTTCAGATTGTTGTCTGGGTAGATCCCCTGATTTTCAGATTGTTGGTTTACGGGCGATAACCAGAAGGTCAGGCTGAGGACGTTAAACTAAGCGTTGCATGGGAGGCAACCCATTAGTTTTGTATTTCTATATTTTGCTTTTAATTTCTCGTTTTCATATCATTATTTGGTTTTCCATCTTGATTGTACATTGGAGGAGTCAATTTACATTGAGGACAATGTAAAGTGCAAGTGTGGGGGAGTGATTAAGCATATAGAGTTTTTAGTCTTCACTTTTGTAGGTAGAATTTTTGAACTTTTTGTATATGTTTTTGCATAAACCTCCAACTTTTAGAGATTTTAGAGTCACTTTGTATACTTCTAGCTAAGTTTACATATGTAGTTCTAATCGAAATAACTGAACTTAGAAGTATTAAAGAACTATATTCGTAGTACTTAGTTGTTGAGAGGTAATACTGACAAAATGGACTTAAACCGCCGGTACAAAGTTTAGTATTAGATTTGTTGATCATTCAATACCCATGAGTGAGGCACCAAACCTTCAATTATCCATTTAGAGTGTTTCATTTGTGCAAATTCCGGGTAGAATGATGAGCTACCCGACCTTGCACCAATTTCAGCACTACTTTTTGATCTCTTGAGTTCAATTTCTATCAATCATGCGGGTATCATTAGAATTGCTAACTCCATCTTGTAGTCTTGTTTGCAGTTGGCACCATTCTTTCGACAACAACAGGTCCAAGAAACAAATTATCATCAACAAGCGGAGTATCGAAAATCGTAAGAAAAGTTGAAGACATTCAAGGTTTACAAGCAAAAGTACAATAAGCATACTTATATATACATGTTGAAGACTTATGCACAAAAGCGAAAGAAATCAAAAGATGAGAGTTATTGAAGTTTATGATATTGAGACGATAAAAGTTGTGAAGAATCAACTGGTAAAGTACTTATCCCACGGCCATAGTAGTTTCATTATTTATTTTATTTTATTTTCAGTTTGTAGTATATTTGGATATTAAAAAAAACAAAAATTAATAAAAATAATAAAGTATAGAAAAAAAAATCAAAAAACGAAAAAAGAAGACAAGAAAAATTTGTTTTTATTGCTTTAATTTGTATTCATTCAATAAGGACGTGAGGAAGAAGAAAATTTATAAAGAAGTTTCAAGCAACAAGGAATTGAGAAAAAAAATTAGAATTGTCAAGGTTTTGCGAAGTTCAAGAGTTCATCATCAATAGTTGAAGACCGAAGACTGAAGACGTTTCTATTGGATGTTGTGGGAGTGGTGTTGATTGTAGACTGGGTAAGAAGGTAAGTAAGTGTTTCCATCCTTACATAGTGGTTGAATTCCTTTGTTAGAGTTCACTAGAAAAAATATAAAATGGTTCTTTTTCGTCCCATATTTCTATAGGATAACATCTTCATATAACTCGAAAGGTTACCTTTCCTTCCCACCATTCAGAATGTGCAGGATTTCTATCTTCACTCCTGCCTGCACACATATGATAACCCTAAAGTGCGTCTTTTGAGTGTCAATTTTGTAAACCCTATTGGTGAGGCAGAATATTTTTTCGGTCGCTCTCGAACCTGGATTCTTTCATATAGTAGTTTTCTCATAACTCAAGGGCTAAGCATGAGAATAATGTTCTTTGGAATTTCTAACTTCTTATTATTAGTGACTTTATGTCCTTGTAGCTCTTTGGATGCATGTGCTCTGGAATATTTATAAGTTGAAGTAGCTTTTGTGGGTATACCTCTTGTAAACCCTCACAAGACTATAACTCGTCCACTAGGGACACCTAGGGGTTTAAAGGCTTGTTTAACATGCTAAGGTAACCGTGTGCTCAACAAAAGGGAGTTGTATTTTAGTTTAATTTATAATTAGTTCAGTTTAGTTTGCTTGAGGATAGCAAAAACTAAGTGTGTGGGAATTTGATAAGTGCATATTTTACATATTTTGAGTATCAATTTCATGCTAGTATTTGCTAGATTTTTTTTGAATTTGTGTATATTACGTTCCTTTTGTAGTTTATGTCTTTTATTAGGTGAATCATCCAAAAATGAGCTAAAAAGTGTTAGATTGTGCAAGGAAAGAAGTGTTATAAAAGAAGAAGATCCAAATACCAAGTGGAAGTCTTCCAAATTCACGATTTCTCATCTCCATATTGAAAAGAATGAATAAATGAAGCTAACGGCGAAAGAATGAGGTCAATCCTACTTCATATGAAAAAGTTATAAAGAAAATCAAGTTCAGGATTTTCTCGATGGGTCAAGCCATCGAGAAACTAAATTTTCTCGATGAGTATAGATGTCGAGAAAAGAAAATCCAGAAGAAAAATAAATTATCGATGGGTCATCCCATCGAGAAAAAAATAATTCTTGATGGGTCAAGCCATCGAGAAAGTGAGCATGAAAACCTGTTTTTGGCATATTTTAGAATTTTGGAAACCTATTTTGACCGGGATTTGAGCACGGGCACCTCTACAACTTCGGATATCTATTTAAGAGACTCTTCTAATATTTTTGACATATATATACACACATATATTTTTAGACATAGGGTTTTACAAAGAGAGAAGAGAGATTTATTCCATATTCTAGGGTTTACCCCTTTTGGGGGAAACAATGTTATTTTTTCTTTTCTCTTGTATAATGAGTAGCTAGTTTTTGTTGATTAAGGATGGATTCAATGTTTGGATTAATCTATTGATTAGTTTAATGCTAGTATTGAGTTATGAGATAAGTAATCGTCCATTGACTCATACACAAGTAGAAATCGTGAGACCTTACAGAGGGATTCTATGGAGCAATTGAGAGTGAAGATAACACCAGCAAGTGGACCTTGATCTAATAGTTAAACTACTGGGATCAGCCTAAATTTACCAAGCTTAAAGCATTCAATTAGGTTACACCTTTAGTGATCTACTACTTGATAGTCCGGACGAATAGAATCTGGTAGTCGAGAACTTCCATATCCGGTGATAAAAGGATTTTTGGGGATAACACTGATCTAGATGCTATTCTATGATTGGTGATGAATGATTCTGACGAAAGTTAGATAAGTATAATAATCCAGTTAACGTTTGGTAATAGCAAACGATTCCCTAATCATCTTTTTATTCTTATTGTCTTTTGTTGAATTTTAGTTAATCCATAATCCAATCCCCCACTTTGTCTTTAATTTTATTCTTAGTTGCTAATCTAAATAGCATCTCAATTACACAACTCTCTGTGAGAACGATCCTTACTACCGCTATCTTATTATTCAACTAGTGGGAAATATATTGAGTAATTTGTTGCACTTACGACACGCATCAAATTTTGGCGCCGCTGCCAGGGAGCAGTGGTTAATTGATTTGTTATTTATTTTAGTTTGTTTAGTAGTTTAGAATATTTCACGTTTTTCTTTAGTGTTTTTCATATTTTTAGGTTTTCATGGTGTTAACAACTCATTGAAGGTGTTCAAATCTCGTCAAATACGGGAGGTAAATTCTGAACACAGTTGTACTTATCACTTTTTGTTTTTGTTTTTAGATTTTCGTTTATATTTTCTCTTTATTCTTGTGAGTCGTCATGTTTCCTTACGGAAATAACATGTACGGTGCATAATATCAATCATATAATAGTGGTAATCAATACGGTTTTCGACCTAATTTGTGCTTTAGGTTATAATATGAAGTGGTGGCCCTGATCTAACTGTAGCTTATCTTTTAGTGAATTTGGTCTAAATTTCCCTGGATGCCTCGAGTATAGTCGTATCTTCCCTTATAAAGAAGCATTTTGACTCCTTTTTGCAATGCTTTAAGGAGAAACAGGTTCCCCCTAGTAATTCACTGTTTTTGACAAAAGTGAGACTTGTGTGCTTTTATGCTTTGATTCCTCCACATCCAAAGTTTCTAAGCGATGCCTTGAGATCATATTTCTCTTATTTCACTTCTTATGACTCCAATATACCTATGAAACTCAAAAACAACCGTAAAATACGAAATTTACAAGAAAAATAGCAAAGAAAGCACAATCAATAGATAATAATTAAGGTGTTTTAGACACTTATCAAATTCTGCCACACTTAGACTTTGCTAATCCTCGAGTAAACTAAACTAGATTAATTCTACACTAAATACAACAACTCCATTTCGTTGAGGTTACGGTTACACTTAGCATCTGTAACAAGCCTTTAAACCCCTAGGTGTCCCTAGTGGACGAGTTATAGTCTCGTGAGGGTTTACAAGAGGTATACCCACAAAACCTAATCTTCCAACTTCCAAATATTCCAAAGAACATGAATCCAAAGAGCTAAGAGGACATAAAGTTTTTGTACACTAATAATAAGAAGTTAAAAATGCCAAAAACATTATTCTCATGCTTAACTCTTGAATTAGGAGAAAACCACCATACGAAAGAATTCAGGTTTAAGAGTGATTTTATGTATCGATTTCTGCCTCACCAATAGGGTTTTATGAATTTTCACTCAAAAGACGCACTTTATGGTTCTCATGTGTGCATGAAGGAATGAAGATAAAAACCCTGCACATCTTGAATGGTGCGAAGGTAAAACCTTCCAAATTTTATCTGAATATCCCGTAGAAACGTGGGAAGAAAAATATTGTTTTCTGATGATCTCTACGAAAGGAATCAACCACTTTGCGAGGACGGGAATGCTCACTCAACTTCTCACCCAATCTACAATCAACACCATTCTCACAGCGTCCCATGGAAACGTCTTCGACTTCAACTGTAGATGATAAACTCTTGAACTTCATAGGACTTCGACAACTTCTAACTCTTTTCTGCTCAAATTCTTGTTGCTTAAAACTTCTTTATAGATTTCTTCTTTCCCACGACCTTAACAAATGAATATAAAAAGAAATATACACTAAAACAAGATAGATTTATTTTAGTATTTTTCTTTTTCAGATTTTTTTTTCTGATTATCTTATTATTTTTGTTTTTTTTAATAAAAGATTTATAATATACAAGCTAAAAAAATAACAATGAAACTAATATGGCCATAAGGAAAGGACTTTACCACTTGATTCTTCACAAATTGTATTGTCCCGGTATCATAAACTTCACCAAAAATTCACTTCTTTTGATATTTTCGCTCTTGTACTTAGTCTTCAACTAGTATATAGAATTCTGTTTTTTGTATTGTTACTCCACCTTCAATCTCAATCTTTCTCTTTCTTGTAGTGTTAAACCTTGAACGTCTTCAACTTTCTTCAAATTGTAATGTTCTACATGATGATGATGATGTTGTTTCTATGGACCCGTTGTTGTCGAGATATAGTGGTGCCAACTGTAAGTCAAACTACCAAGTAAGGTTTTTTTTTCGCAATTCTGATGTCATCCTCATGATTGATAGAAATTAGCACTCAATAGATCTAAAAGTAGTAATGAAATTGGTGCGAGGTTGGCTAGATCATCATTCTACCGGAGTTTGCGCAGATGAAACACTCTAAACGGAAAATTTAGACAGGTACAAAGAATTGAAGGTTCGGTGCGTCACTTATTGGTATTGAATGATAAGATTCTCTAATATTATTTTCTTTCTACACCTAATTCTCCACCGGCGATTTAAATATCTTTTTGTCAGCTCTAGCCTCTTAACAACTAAGAAACCCGAATATAGTTCTCTAATACTTCTAAGTTCAGTTATTTTCGGTAAGAAATTTGTATGTAAACTTAGCTAGAAGTATACTAAGTGACTCTAAAATATCTAAAAGTTGTAGGTTTCATGCAAATAGTTATAAAAACGTTGAAAATTTTCTACCTAAAAGTGAATACTTAAGAATTCTATATGCTTAACCACTCATCCAACACTTAAAATTTACATTGTCCTCAATATAAATTGACCCATCCAATGTAAAACAAGGTGGGAAATCCTATAATGATATGAAAATTCAGAAATATTAACAAGAAAAAGTAAAAGAAATACTAAACCAATGGGTTGCCTCCCATGCAACGCTTGGTTTAAAGTCATAAGCCTGACTCTCTATTTGTTCGCTCCTATTCCTACAAAGGGAGTGGATCGATCAACTTTATCACTTCTTGATTCCCTGTCACAAATTGCTCATAGTATTGTTTCACTCGATGACCGTTCACCTTGAAAATTTTCCCTTTTTTAGGACTAGAAATCTCAACTGCACCATGAGGAAACACAATAGTAACAACAAATGGTCCAACCCATTGGGACCTAAGTTTGCCGGGAAACAATTTAAGATGAGAATGGAATAAAAGAACTTTATTCCCTATAACAAAACTTTTCCAAGAAATCATCTTGTCATGGAAAGCTTTAGTTTTCTCCTTGTAAATACGTAAAATTTCACACGTATCATTGCGTATTTCTTCCAACTCATTGAGTTGCAGCTTTCTTTTTTTACCTGCAACATCGAATTCCATATTGCACATCTTAATGGTCCAATAAGCCTTGTGTTCAAGTTCTACGGGAATATGAAATTTTTACCATAAATCAACCTAAAAGGAGACATTTCAATAGGCGTCTTGTACGCTGTCCGGTATTCCCATAAAGCATCATTGAGTCTTAAACTCCAATATTTCCTTGTAGTGTTCACCGTCTTCTCTAGGATGGAATTTATCTCACGATTGGAAATTTCAGCTTGTTCACTCGTTTGAGGATGATACGATGTGCCAACCTTATGAGTAATGTTGTACTTCTTTAGGAGATCGTGAAAGGATCTCTGAAAATGGGAACCTCCATAGCTAAATTTGTGCCGAATCTAGAAAAAATTTGTTCCTTCACAAACTCACAAACAACCTGAGAATCATTACTCTTGGTGGCTCTAGCCTCCACCCATTTAGAAACATAATCAACGACAAGAATTATATAAATATTCCCATACGAGTTCGCAAAAGGCCCCATAAAATCTATCTCCCACACATCATATATCTTTATGTGGATAATTGGTGTTAGTGGCATTTGATTTCTAGCACCTAGATTGCCGGTTTGTTGAAATCTATCACAAGGCTTATAAACAAGTATGCATCTTTAAATAGAGTAGGCTAATAGAAACTAATCTCAAGAACCTTGAGAGTCGTTTTCTTGGACCCAAAATGGCCTCCACAAGCATATGGATGAATGAAATTTAGAATAGATTGAAATTCACATTCTAGAATGCACATTCGGATCATTTGATCGGGGCAATGCTTCCACAAATACGGTTCATCCCATTTATATTGCTTGGAAGCTTCCTTAAGCTTGTGTTTCTAAAAAGTAGACATGGTACTAGGTACTTGTCCCGTCACCAAGTAATTTACAATATTAGCGTACCATGGGGTTGTACCATCGACCGTAAAGAGTTTCTCATCCGGGAAGCTATCTTTCAAAATAATTGCTTCTTCGGACACAACCAATCTACTTAGATGATCCGCTATGGTGTTCTCACTTCACTTCTTGTCCTTAATTTGGATGTTGAACTATTGAAGAAGTAGTATCCACCTTATGAGTCTTGGATTAGCATCTTTATTTGTGAGCAAGTACCGAAGTGCGGCATGGTCTGAAAAAACAATCACTTGCGTACCCACCAAGTAAGATCTAAACTTCTCTAGCGCAAACACTATAGCCAATAAATCCTTTTTTGTAATTGAGTAGTTGATTTGTACACCATTGAGAGTTCTAGAAGCATAATCACTAGCATCACACATCAACTCAAATGGCTTGCTCCAGTCTGATAGTTTGATGATTGATGCGGTCGTCAATAACTCTTTCAAGCTGTCAAAAGCCTTCTTGCATTTCTTGTCACAATCAAAGGTGACTCCTTTCTGTAAAATTTTGCACAAGGGCATTGCATTCTTACAGAAATCCTTGATGAACCTCCTATAAAAACCTGCATGGCTAAGAAAAGAACGAACCTCTCTCACATTTGTGGGGTATTATAAGTTTCTAATCACATCTATCTTAACCTTTTACACTTCCAATCCCCTAGAGGATACAATATGGCCTAGCACAATACCATGATCTACCATAAAGTGATATTTTTCCCAACTAAGCACAGGATTTGTTTATACTCATCTTTTAAGAATAATTGTAAGGTTATTTAAGCACTTGTCAAAAGAATTACCATACGTAAAGTCATCCATGAACACTTCTATGATGCTTTCCACATAATATGAAAATATACTTACCATACAAAGTTGAAAAGTGGTGGGAGCATTACACAAGACGAATGGCTACGTCTATAAGAAAACGTGCCAAAATGGAAAGTAAAAGTTGTATTCTCTTGATCTTCCGGAGCTATTACAATCTGATTATAACCTGAAAAACCATCAAGGAAACAATAGTAAGAGTGTCCATCAAATCTCTCAAGCATTTGATCAATGAATGGTAAGGGAAAGTGGTATTTTCGGGTGGTAGAATTGAATTTTCGATAGTCAATGTAAACTCTCCAACCGGTCTGAATTCTAGTGGGAACCAAATCATTATCTTCGTTTTTTACCACGGTAATACCAGACTTCTTTGGAATAAATTGAACCGGGCTTACCCATTTGCTATCGGATATGGGATAGATAACCCCTACATCCAACAATTTTAGGATCTCTTTCTTGATTACTTCCATCATCGGAGGGTTCAAGCAATACTGAGATTCTCTTGTTGGTTTTTCCCCATCCTCAAGAAGTATTCGGTGCATACACATGGAAGGGATGATTCTCTTGATATCAGGAATAGTCCACCCAATTGCAGACTTGTGATATGTTAGCACTCGAACAAGTTTATCTTCTTGTACCTCAGTAAGGTCTTTGTCAATAATCATCTGTAACTCTTCTTTATCACCTAAATATAAATATTTGAGATGATATAGAAGAGGTTTCTATCCAAGGATAGGTGCCTACAAAATCGACGGTAAAAGTTTCTCATTAGTATAAGGTAACGAAACATAAGAAACTTCATTCCTAGGTGAAAATTCTTGTAATGAATTAATAGAGCAAATAGCTTCCTTAAGTTTATCACTAATTTCTACATCACTTTTTGTGTCATTATGACTTCTACAATCTAAATTCTTCATTGTGACATTCTCTAATGCATCGTCACTCTCTAAATCGAACATTTGTTGAGCTAAAGAATCAATAACATCAATTGAGAAACAAGAGTCTACGTCACTAGGGTATCTCATAGATTCAAAGATATTGAAGCTTATGTTTTCACTGTCAAATTTCATAGTTAAGGTGCCTTTAAAGACATCAATCTTAGTTCTAGCGGTTCTCATGAAAGGTCTACCCAAAAACAAAGGTGTATGCAAGGGTGAATCTTCGTCCCTCATATCTAGAATATAGAAATTTGTAGGAAAAAAAAGCTCGTTAACCCGCACCAAAACATCTTCCACAACCCCTTTCGGCTAAGCGCTAGTCCTATCAGCAAGTTGAATTATAATACTTGTGTCCTTAAGAGGACCAAGATTCAAAGATTCATATATTGAAGCGGGCATAACATTAATAAATGCTCCTAAGTCTAGCAAAGCACGTTCAAACTTGGTATTACCAATTGTGCATGGTATAGTGAAACTACCGGTATATTTCAATATAGGTGGGAGTTTCTTTTAAATATACGCTGAAGCATTTTCCCCCACATCCATTACCTTATTACCGGTCAGTTTGTGCTTGTTAGTGCCCAATTCCTTCAAGAACTTTGCATAGTGAGGAACTTGCTTGATTACTTCAATGAGTGGTATGTTCACTTTGATCTTTTTGAAGATTTCCCAAATCTCTTTTTCTTGCATCTCCTTCTTTGATTTTGCAAACCTACTATGAAAAGATGAAGGAGTAACATTAGTAGAAACAAGAGGTTTGAGTTAAGATTTTTTACCGTATCAACCTTTTTAGGGGTTGTTTCGTTCACTTCTTGACTCAAAATAGGTTCATGTGATTTCAGTGATGTTACTGGTTTTTATACTTGCTTCTCACTTCTTAATTCAATAGAATTGATATTCTCTCTAAGATTCAACGACTGAGAAGGTAGTTTTCCACCTGCTTGTGCTTCCAACTTGCCTAGAGAAGTGGCTAATTAACCCATTTGTGTTTGAATGTTCTTTATCGGCTTATCCTGTCTCTGCAAGATAGTATCTTGTTTCTGCATATAGGATTTAAGAAAATCTTCAAGATTTGAACCTTGATTATGGGGTTGAGGCCGATGGAATTGTTGTTGTCGTGGCTGAAATCCACCTTGTCGCTCATATCTAGAACATAGAAATCTGCAGGAAAAAAAAGCTCGTTAACCCGTACCAAAATATCTTCCAACACCCCTTTCGGGTAAGCGTTAGTCCTATCAGCAAGTTGAATTATAATATCGGTGTCCTTAAGAGGACCAAGATTCAAAGATTCATAAATTGAAGCGGGCATAACATTAATAGATGCTCCTAAGTCTAGCAAAGCAGTTCAAACTTGGTATTAACAATTGTGCATGGTATAGTGAAACTACCGGGATCTTTCAATTTAGGTGGGAGTTTCTTTTGAAGATAGGACGAAGCATTTTCCCCCACACTCATTACCTCATTACCGGTCAATTTGTGCTTGTTAGTGCACAATTCCTTCAAAAACTTTTCCTAGCGAGGAGCTTGCTTGATTGCTTCAATTAGTGGTATATTCACTTGGATCTTCTTGAAGATCTACCAAATATCTTTATCTTGTGTCTCCTTCTTTGGCTTTGCAAACCTACTAGGAAAAGGTGGAGAAGTTCCATTAGTAGAAACAAAAGGTTTAGAGTTAGGATTTTTTACTGTATTAGTCTTTTTAGAGGTTGTTTCGTCCACTTCTTGGTTTAAAACAGATTCATGTGATTCCGGTGATGTTACCGGCTTCCTTATTTTCTTCTCATTTCTCAATTCAATAGCATTGACATTCTCTCTAGGATTCAACGGTTGAGAAGGTAAGTTTCCAGTTGTTTGTGCTTCCAACTTGCCTATGGAAGTGGCTAATTGACCCATTTGTGTTTGAATGTCCTTTATAGCCATATCTTGTCTCTGCAAAATAATATCTTATTTCTGCATATAGAATTTAAGTAAATCTTCAAGTTTCGAACCTTGATTCTAAGGTTAAGTCCGCTGGAATTCTTGTTGTCGAAGCTGAAATCCACCTTGTCGTTCATAAGTTGGCATCAGAGCTGCATCTTGCTTGTTCGCATAGCTGATATTTAGGTGATCTTTCCAACCGGGATTGTAGGTATTAGAATATGGATCATATCTTGGCCTCTGATTTGGGAACACAACATTCACTTGTTCGGCCTCTTCTTCATAGGTAGGAATAATCACCGCAGCCATTCGTTGGACTACTTTCTCTATGTTGTTCAACCGTTGTTCTGATTGTGAAGACTCTATTATTTCACTAACTCTTCTGAAATTAGAGTTGGTATAGCATCACTGCGCATTTGAAGCCATACTCTCAATCAAACTAGTTGCCTGTGATATCGTCTTCTCATTAAGTGTACCTCCTGCAGCCGCATCAATCAAGTTTCTCTGTTCTGGAAGTAATCCTTCATAGAAATATTGAATGATGAGTGTTGACGAGATGTTGTGGTGTGAGAAGCTTGTCAAAAACCGTTTGTACCTCTCTGAATATTTATAGAGAGATTCCCAGTAATCTGCAGAATGCTACTAATCTCTTTACGAACAGATACCTCCTTGGAAGAAGGGAAATACTTCTCTAGAAATATCTTTTTCATATTTGTGCATGTTGTAATACTCCATGGAGGAAGGTGATACAACCATTCTTATGCTAAGTCCGTCAATGAGAATGGAAAAGATTTTAACATAGTCGTTGACTCATCATCGTGTTCTTAAACTGCTGAAGGTGACGATTTAGGTTTTCACCCGCATGTCCCTTGAACTTAGGTAGATGATGAATCAGATTCGACTTCAGCTCCACTGGTGCATCTATGTTAATGCATAGTGGTTTTGAATCTAAACATGGAGATACCAACTCTAGCAACTTTTTTTCTGCAAGTGGAGGAGCACCCATCTCTTCTATGTGATCTTCCTCTTTGTCCGAGTCTGAAATTTCACTTGGTGAAGAACTAGGAGGAAGCGGAGTGTTCACTGCTCCAACGAAGTCTTTTAGTAAAGTGCCTGATCGAAGACGTATACCAATGGGACTTGGTTTGCCCTCATTAAGCATTCACAAGAGAAATAGTACCTAAAAATCATATTCTTGGAAACGAAATTAGTAAACTAAAATTGAAACTAAAAGCAAAAAGAATAACTAAAAAGAAAAATAACAACTTAATACTACCACTGCCTCCCCGGCAGCGGTGCCAATTTTGATGATGTGTCAAACTCACAAATATTATTTCTTTACTTCTCTAGCACTAACAAGTAGTATATTGACAAGTAGGTCCGGTCCCAAGGTAGGTTTTGAGCAAAAGTTGTTATAAAAGCTTTCTTAATTAAGATTATTGTGATTTAGTGAATCTGAAAATTTTAGTTTGTTATCAAACTATGAAAATGAATTGATCAAGGAATTATTCTACGCTACCGAATAAACATATTATTAATCATACAAGTTTAACCTTCAATAAATTACGATTATTAACAACTTTAGACAAGTTATAAGTTCAACTAATCTTTAGATTCCTAAATTCACCGTATATAATAAGTTCTTTAGCGCATTCTAATCAAGTGATCCACCTAAAATAACCTCGTGTTTTTTAGGGCGACTCAAAAAGAATTTGGGGCGACTTATTTATACCCATCCAATAGATGTGGCTACGGGATAGCCTAATGGTAGGTAAAAATACCTATATACCCTTTCACTAATAAAAGTATAAAACCTAAACCTAAACTCATTTCATTTCTAACTACCGATGGTGAGAAATATTTTCTCTTATTCTTCTCTTTGTTTTATCTACAGATTGTGCGAAAAAAATTCCTCGTGAAATTTTCAAAACCAATTCATCGTATCGTCGTTAATCGCCGTACCAAATCATCGTCGATATTTCCATCTAAAGATGGCTCGACAGAAACAAACAAGTCGTCAATCTGATAATAGTAATTGGCCAAATTTTCCGAGAGAATAAGAAACAGAGAGATTGTTGAATAAAAATGTGAAGAAGATGAAGAACACGAAGAACACGAAGATGATGATCTAGATACGGAGACTGATTCTGAAAATTAGCCTCTCCAGAACTATCTAATGGATCCAATAAGGTAAGGGTTTACCATTATTTGTGTTTATTTTGCTTCAATTGAATGAAAACGACAATAGAATTTCTAGGGTTTTCGGTTATTTGATACAATCGGTAATTTCGTGTTTGTATTTATTTAACGATTATGGTCGTGTTCTTCATTCCTCAAGAACATCGACTATAATCGGTAGTTAGATTTAGTCATTAACTACCGATTTTCTTCCTGTACCAAAATTTAGGCTTAATTGGTAGTTAATTTTTTTATCTAACTACCGATTATGTTAGATGGTTTCATATAGCGGAATATAGTTTTGAATTAATCAGTAGTTTCATATAGGTTTACACTCCCAATTATGAAAGTTCGCGATTCCTCAAGCACATCAACTATAATCGGTAGTTAGGATTAGTCATTATCTACCGATTTTCTTTCTGTACCAAAATTTAGGCTTAATTGGTAGTTAATTTTTTTATCTAACTACCGATTATATTACATGGTTTCAATCGGTAGATATGTAGTAGTTGTTAACTTCCGATTATATTAGATGGTTTCAATCGGTATATAGTTTTTGTATTTGACTTCTAATTATTTTGTAATCATTTGTTATTGTGTTTATTTGACTATCGATTATATGTGTGTCCACAGCTTAGAGTTTTCAGTTCCAATTTTTATGCATAATTGGTAGGTAATCTAGATCCCGAGCTATCGATTATGAACAATCGGTTATTAGTTTGTTTATTTGACTACCGATTATATGTGTGTCCATAGCTTAGAGTTTTCTCTTCCAAATTTTATGCATAATCGGGAGATAGACTAGGTCCCGATCTACCGATTATGAACAATCGGTTGTTATTTTGTTTATTGACTACCGATTATGAACAATCGGTTGATTTTTATGTACTTATTCTACTGATTATGTAGTGATTAAATGGTATCTTCTTGGAAATAATTGTTCTTTATTTTTTTTTCTTAGGGAAAGGCTAGCTAAGAAATCCCAAGATACAATTGTTTCAGGGCCTCGTCGTGAAGGGAGTAAGAAAGTAATATCTAGTGCAAGAAGAGAAAGAAGTAATATCTAGTGCAAGAAGAGAAAAGAGCGCTAGCGGAATCTCTATCACCGAAGGAACTCAACCAAGTGTTCCAAGAGTTAGAAACCAAGAAGAAGGAGAACCAAGTGCTCCACAATTAGAAACCAAGAAGAAGGAGAACCAAGTGCTACACAAGGAGAAGGACAAGGTACAAAGAAGGAATTAAGAAGAAAAGAGGACACCAAGTCCCCACCTCTTTGAAGATGAAGGGTATTGAAGCAGTCAACATCCTTGGGTTACCAAGAGATGGAGGAGATCTGTTATTTGGATACAATGAAAGACTGGCCGTTAGATGGTGAGTGTAAAAGGTTCAAGCAAATTATTTGTGAATATTGATATAAGGTAATTTTTTGGGAATTCATATGTGGAATGTAGCACCAAATAATACGCAAATTTCTATATACTAGCGGGCAATCCATCTAGGAGCTTGAGATTTTATATAAAGATCATAGAATTTGTGGGAATGATATAGTAAGCACCAGTGTCATTATGATGATTTCCTAAAGCAACGATTGTTGATTCAGTTAGTAATTTCAATTGTATATGTAGTTGACCATACATATAGAGAGAAGACATGGATAAGCACCTGAGAGAGGAAAGGGATAAGCACCTGCCTAAAACTCTTTTCCGAATCTTAAATTTTAATATTTTCTCAGACTTGAGTCTTGAGAGATAATTTTACTATTTTATCCTTGTCAAAAAACACCATCTAGATTAAGTCCCCTGCTTAGCGCGAAACGATTAATGTTTCGTGGTAAGCACTAGATCGTGGCCTTTCAGACGAAAATAAAACAAAATATAATTTTATAGTTCAATGGTTAGATATTACCAGAAGAGCAGTAGTCGGATTGAAATTTTGAATGAGCAAGCTAGAAGGCACTTCCCTGATAAGTAATGATCCACAACAAAGCAAGGCTCAAGATTGGTCAGAAAAGAATTGTTTAAAAGTTGGCAGATGAGCACGACTTAGAGTTGACGTAAATAAGTCTGCTAGGAGCAGTTGGACGTGTGTTCCTTGGTTGAAATTGATGAATAAGCTTCGGTCAGAACTAAGGTGGACGAGTTGTAGCTGGATGGACAAGATTGAGGCTGATCGCACAAGGTGGAAGAGGATAAGTGGGCTTGGTAGTAAGCGGACCAACTGAAGCCCTGTTTTACTGGACGGACAAGAGGGAATCTTTTCCCCTCTCAACTTTGAAGTATCTATTTGATACAAAAGGAAATTTTACTCCTCTTTTTTTTTTAGACCGATCAAGAAGGATCTCTTCTCTTATCCAATATCATCGTCCTTTTCTTAATCATCATAGCACCAACCGGCCATTGATAGAAAGGTAAACTCTATCTTATCTCTTTTACATGAGTGTACAACTCTAGATTGAGTTTTTGTATATATTTTTCCTCAAAAGAACTGTTCATATGCTTGTTTGAATCAAAAACATACTTAAACCTTAATTTTCTTGTACAAACTTCGTTGATCCTCTTCTACTTACGTAAGAACATCAACTTCATAACCAACTGTTGCTCACAGGTAGGATAGGGTTTGGACCGAAACCTGTTTTGTCTTTTTTTTACGTGAATGAAAGTTCACGTGAACTTATTTTTTATTTTATTTTTTCCTTGAGTTAATACTCAAGTTTTCTCTCAACACTGGCAGCATTGCTTGCTCCTTGTGAGGGCAGTCTTAGTTTAGATGTTGTTTCTATTTCATCTGTGAAGCTACTGAAGACTCAGCATCAACTAGTTAGCATTAGATTCAGGTGCATATGCTTTTATTCATGTAAGACTTTGTTGCCATTGTCATCCATCTACCTCCTTATTTTAGTAAACCCATCTTTAGTTTACGAGATACACGTTGTTTGATTAGGATAAAACTAGGGTTTCCCGTTTTATCTCAAAATGTTACACATATATTTATATGTACACGTATCATGATAACTAAGTGTTATCACTTTTCCTTTTGTAAACCCTAGCTTTGTTATCGACCTTCAGAAGTATAATATTCTTCAACCGTAGCATCATCCATTACTAGTAATCTCAATCAAGTAAGTTTAGTTCATAATAATTCTTCTTTGTGCGTACTTTTTTTTTGCTTGTTGATGTTATAACTATTATCCCATTACTCCTGTCTTGAATATATCATGAAGACTTCTGATTGGAATCATAATTCTGACTCCTCCAACAAGGTAAGAAACCGTATAAGCAAAATAATAAAGAGGGCTGCTCTTAATAAGATTCATCCTGAAACTGACAGTTTTCTGGGTAATGTTACAAAGCTTGTGCTGGATATGCCTCTTGATGACTTAAGAATGGCGTGTAACCGGGATGAACTCTCCACCCTGGATTGTATGTGTTAGAGTAAGGATCATAATGTTGCCTCTGTTATTTGGGAAAATAATATTGACTTGATCATTTCCCTCTCTAAACCTGGGGGGATGATGTCACCACCACGGCTGCAATTTGTTGCATCATTGCTGCCATGTTGCCCATTTGCTGACGAAGCTCAGAAAATTCGTTCACTTCATTGACGAGTGGTTCTAACATACAACTTGAGAATTATTGAGAATTTGCTGCCATGTTCTCAATCAGTTCGCTAGCTTGAGGTACAGTTTTGTTCACCAATGCACCACCACCTGCAGCGTCAAGAAGATTCTCGTCACTTGCTTGAAGTCCCTCGTAGAAGTATTGTATGATCAATAAATCACTGAATTTATGATGCAGACAGCTAGCCGCAAATCTCTTGTAAGGTTCCCAGCATTCATACAATGTCTCTCCTGCCATCTGCTTAATGCCACAAATCTCTTTCTGAATCTGAGTTGCCTTTGATGCAGGAAAGTATCTCTCAAAGAAGAGTTTCTTCAATCCATTCCAAGTTGTGACACTTACAGAAGGTTGATAGTATAGCCATTCCTTAGTAGTATCTATCAAGGAGAATGGAAAAACGCGTAATATGACTCCATCAGCATCAGCCTCTACTGGTAGCATGGCCATGACTATGTTATGGAAATCCATCAAATGCTTGTTTGGATCTTCGTTAGTCATTCCATGGAACTTTAGTAGATCATGGATCAACCATGGCTTGATCTCAATTGTAAATGTTGTTTGAATACAACACTGTTGTGTATCTATCTTTGCTTCACCCATTTCTTCTTGTTCTTCTTCTATGTCTCAATCTGCAAAGTTACTTGACGATGTACAAGGAGGAAGTGGAGTGTTCACTGCTCGAACAAAATATTTTAGTCAAGTGCCTGATCAAAGACGTATACCGATGGGACTTGGTTTTCCCTCTCTAAGCATTAACAAAACAAATATTACCTGAAAAACAATTCTCAAAACTATCTGCTATGCTTCCCGGCAGCGGCGCCAAAATTTGGTCGATTGTCAGCCAAGCAAAGTTATTTTAAGTTCTTTCACTTCAAAATTATAAATAAGAGTATAGTTATAAAAAAGGATTCAATCCACAGGGAGATATGGTTTGTTATTCGTATTTGAAAACTTATGTAAACTGGGGGATTTTGTTGTTCAAAATAATTCAAACTAAAATAATGGCAAAAAAATATTTAAGATTGTAAACAATAGAATAAGAATACTGGTGAAAGAGTTCATCTTCCATCATCAAACATGTTATGAACTAAATCAGACTCAATATGCAATTTTTCTTAATATCAATAACCCTAAAGCATCCTATCGGAGGTCTACTCCGGCAAAACTCTTTTTATCATCAAACGCCCAAGAGCGACTCTTTGAATTCTTTTCACAAGATAACTTGGCGCAAGAGTGAAGCAGCGGATAATAAGAAAAAAAAAAAAAAAAGGTTTTGTTCAGACTTCAAAATATTCCTAGGAATACCGACTATGAACAATGATAATTATTTAGACTTTGGTTTCCCGACCATAAATAATGATCAATTGATAAACTTGAATAAGTTTATAAAAATAAGTTTATTATGCAAATTCAACTGTTTAAAACAATATGCTGAAGACTCTTATATAGACTTTGGAAAAAAACCTAACTTGTGCAACAAGCAAGGATGAAAAAACCCAATAAACTGACTCTAACCCTAATTTGCTATTTTTGGCGAATTTCGGTCGACCAAAAATAATGAAAGTACTCTTAAAATAAAACTATTTGCCACAAACGCCTGTTTGAAGCCCTAAACGATGGAATTTGGCTAAAATATGAAGACCATGAGACGAAGTCGTTCATGTCTTGATCGTTAGCCCGTTTCCAATCAAAATGAACCCTTCTTGAGCTAAATTACGACACTCGGGTCTTTAGCCTCCAAATAGACTATACCTTGTTCTTCTGCATTATTCTCCCGGGGTTGAGAGAAATTCGCCCTCGAATTTTCTTGGTCATTATCAGATCTATCACCATTATGCGACACCAAGTGTTTGACATTATAAACATCAGAAGTACGGATGTGACTTGGAAGCTTTAACTTGTAGGATTTAAAATTAATCTTCGCGGTAATTTTTGAGGGACCAATCTTGTGCACCTTCAATTTTTTATACTCGCCAACTGGGAAACGATCCTTTGTCAATATTCCCACACGAAATCACCTACTTTAAAATCCACAATTTTACGTTTTTTATCAGCCACCTCCTTATACCTCTCATTAGCTCGAAGCAACTATTCTTCAGCCAACTTGTTAACCTGTTGCAACTGTTGGATACGTTCTTCAGCTCGAACTTCAATTCTCTTCAGATCAAGAAGAGGTGCTAAATCTACCGATGCTCGTAGATTGTAGCTATAGACAACCTCGAACGGACTCATACCCAGACTACTGTTTACTGAACGATTAAATGCAAATTCAGCTTGGCAGAGTTTCTGGTCCCAACTCTTCAGATTTTCTCCAACCATACACCGTAGTATATCAACCAGCGAACGATTCACAACTTTAGGTTGGCCATCAGTCTGAGGATGATAAACACTACTGAAGTTAAGCTTTGTATTAGTTAATTTCTACAAAGTCTTCCGGAAATAACTAAGCAATCTTATGTCTCGGTCATTAATAATTGAACATGGCAATCCATGTAGGCGATATACTTCACGGAAGAACAATTCATCTACCTTCAGTGCATTAGTGGTCTTCTTACAAGCAATAAAATGAGACATTTTTGAAAAACGGTCAACAACTATAAACACTGAATCATCTCTCCTCTAAGTTTGAGGTAAACCCAACACGAAATCCATGCTCAAATATGTCAAAGGTTGGCTTGGAACTTTCAAGGGCATATACAACCCTCCATTTGTTGTTTTTACTTTTGAAACTTGACATATTCGACATTTATCCATGAATCTAGCAAAATCACACCTCATTGTTGGCCAGTAATATGACTTTGAAACAAGTTGTAAAGTTTCATCCATTCCCGTGTGCCCCTCATCATGTAACTCCTTAATAATCTTCAATCGGGGGATAGAATCGGGAATACATAATCGGTTACCTTTAAAGAGAAATCCTTCATGCACAAAGATAATCACTCTGTTTGCCTGAACTGATATCATCCATAATCTCCCATAGTTTAGATCAGTTAGAATATGATCAGAATATGAATCAGAATCCATTACCTCAGTTCGTATGGTACCTAAGTTCGCATGGGGTTGAGTATCATACTTTTTCGGCTTAAGGAATCAACAACTTGATTTTGTGACCAACCTTTGTGTTTCGGTACAAAAGTGAACTCTTGCAAATAACCAGCCCACTTACCATGTCTAGAAGAAAGCTTCTCTTGACTGTTGATGTGCTTCAAATAATTATGATCAGAAAACATAATGAACCCGTTATGAATTATATAATGACGCCAATGCTTCAAGTCTTGAACTATAACATAAAACTCCACATCATAAGTACTATAGTTGAGCTTATCACCTTTTCAACTTCTCACTGAAATAAGCTACATGTCGTCCTTCTTGACTCAAAACGGCTCCAATTCCCACCTTCGATGCATCACAGTGTAGTTCAAACATTTTGCTTAAATCAGGTAACACCAACTGTGGTGCGGTTATCAGCTTTGTCTTGACAGCTTCAAATGTGTCGTCCGCTTCCTCTGATAATGAAAAATTTCCTCCTTTTATGCAGTCAGTAATGGGTTCCATAATAGTGCTGAAGTGGGGAATAAATCGCCGGTAAAAAGAACTGAAACCATGGAAACTCCTCACCTCGTGTAATGTAGTAGGTGTAGTCCAACTTCTTACGGATTCAAACTTGGACACATCTACCTTGATCCCATCCTTGGTCACAACATATCCAAGAAATAAAACTCGATCTTTCATGAATGAACAGTTCTTGATGGCCGCAAATAATTTCTCACTGCGTAGGACTGAGAGCAGTTCTCGAAGATATTGAACATGCAAATCCCGGTTAACACTATAAATAAGATTATCATTGAAATAAAAAACCACAAAGGTACCACTAAAGGGTCTGAGTACTTGATTCATGATACACATGAATGTACTTGGCGCATTGGTAAACCCGAATGGCATAACAAGCTACTCATATAATCCTTCTCGAGTTTTGAAAGCAGCCTTCCACTCATCAACTTCATGAATTCTGATCTGATGGTGCTCACTCTTCAAGTCGAGTTTTCTAAACACCTTCGTTCCACATAAATGATACAACGAGTTATCCAATCTTGGAATTGGAAAACGTTATTTGACTGTGATTTTGTTGATGTCTCAACTGTCAACAAACATCCTCCACGTTCCATCTTTCTTGGGAATCAGCAAGGGTGATACTTCACAAGGACTTAGACTCTGTCGGATCAATCCTTTTTATAGCAACTCTTCTACTTGACGACGAAGTTCTTCATGCTCATTAGGACTCATTCTGTAATGCGCTTTATTTGGCAAGCTTGATTCAGGAACTAGATCAATATGATGTTGAATATCCCAGAAAGGTGGTAGCTCATCAAACAACTCATTAGGAAAAACATCCATAAATTCTTTAAATAAAGGTTGAGCTGCAATGGGGATACTACTTTTATCCTGTTGTTCTTCTTTGCCAATCAACATATACAGTTCACCTGCATCTTATACCTTCTCTTAAAAATGCTTAAACGACAAAAGATTGTTAGCTTCTCTAGTAAATAGTGTAGGTACCACATTTTTACTGGGTACAAGTACTATATGTACGTCGTTCCATAAAAAGTTGTAGGTATTTTTATACCCGTCATGACTACTTCTCCTGTTAAACTTCCATGGACGACCCAACAACAAGTGACAAGCATTCATACTAGTAACATCACACCATATTTTATCTTTATATTTGTTACCAATTGAAAAAGAAATCAAACAACGTTTGTTTACTTTTACCCCATTCCCTTTCTTAAGCCAAGAAAGCTTGTATGGATGTGGATATGACTTGGTTTCCATTTTGAATCTTTTCACGACCTTTTCATCAACAATATTCTCGCAACTACCAGGATCAATAACTAGATGACAGACTTTTCCTTCGATCGTACATGTTGACTGGAATATATTGTTACGCAACCAACTATCACTTTCATCTTTACGTGGAGTGAGACAACTTCTACTTACCACAAAGTTCACTCATTTATCTCCAGCAACTACTTCATCGATAGGTTCAAAATCATCCTTTGGATCCTCCTCATAATCAATTACCCATGTATCTTCTTCACGGTCGTTCTCAGTGAAAAAAACCTTGGTTGCTCATTCTCCTTTGTGACAGTCATTTGCTTGTGCCTAGATTCTCCACACTTACTACACCTACATCCAAAAGTGTTAACTGGGGTTTTATTTGGTGTAGATGAAGAATTAAGTTTACTAGCAGTACTAGGGGTTGAAGTACTACAGTTACTCGCTAGAAATGCTGCCACATTACTACCCCGATTTGAGCTTTTAAGCCCTACTTGTTTCTCTATATGCCTTCCTATATGATGTGCATCCGAAATAGAGCAACAATCAAACATGTTCAGTGTATCCTGATATTATTGAGGGAGACCACCTACATAACGAGCGAATTTTGTCTCATCTAATTCTGACAAGTCGTTAAGAGAAAGTAGTCAATAAAACTCCTTGGTGTACTCATCTATAGAACGTACTCCCTTGCGTAGGTTTTACAACTGCTGGTACATCATTCCAATATAATTGTATGGTAAAAATTATGTTCTCATGTGTTTCTTCAACTTCTCCCACGATACTAACTTTTGTTTTCCTTTACGACTGTGTTGCAGTTTGTGTTGTAGCCACCACAAATTAGATCTCCCATGAAACATAGTTTCTACCAATAAAACTCGTTTGTTCTCTGGTACTTCTTTAAATTCCAATACTTCCTTAACCGTATTCAACCAAGAGAGGAACTTTTCCAGTTCCAAACCACCATAAAATTCCTGTATCTCTATTTTTATTCCGCCTTCTAACGATCATAATCTTCTCGTTGAATTATTCTACCTTCGTGATGTCCTCTAGCAAAAGGGTTTGCGTTATCGTCTTCTTCTTCTTCATGCCGAAGGTTATATCGACAAACAAGTATTGGACGTATTCAATGACTTATTTTCTAGATCTCCATAGAATGAAAGCTTCAAAACCTTCCCCTCGACCTTGACCACGACCGATTGCTACTCTTGGTGGCATCTTATCAACCCTAGAATCCACTTTGCTCTGGTAACCAACTGATGCAGCGGATAATAAGGAAAATAAAGAAAAGATAGGTTTGTTCATACTTCAAAATATTCCTAAGAATACCGACTATGAACAATGATAATTATTTAGAGTGCGGTTTCCCGATTATAAATAATGATCAATTGATAAACTTGAACAAGTTTATCAAAAGAAGTTTATTATTCAAATTCAACTGTTTAAAACAATATACTGAAGACTCTTATATTGACTTTGGAAAAACCCTAACTTGTACAACAAGAAAGGATGAAAAACCCAATAAACCGACTCAAGCCCTAATTTGCTATTTTTGGCAAATTCTGGTCGACCTAAAATAATTAAATTACTTTTAAAATAAAACTATTTGCTACAAACGCTTGTTTGAAGCCCTAAACGATGGAATTTGGCTAAAATATGAAGACCATGAGACGAAGTCGTTCATGTCTTGATCATTGGCCCGTTTCCAATAAAAATGGACCCCTCTTGATCTAAATTATAACACTCGGGTCTTTAGCCTCCAAATAGGCTATAGCTTGTTCATCTGCATCAAAGAGCCACTCAATTTTAACCAAATGAAAGCTATGGTAATTATGAGTTGAGGTTATTCTAAGAAATCCGACGCAAGAGCCACTCGAATTTAACTTGGGTCACGCTTCTACACATAATCTCATGACAATATCCCGTCATTAGAAATTATGTTGTGCTACTTGTAACAAGGTCTATCGACAATGCCGAATCTCAAAACCCTAGTTTAGCTATAGATATGAATTTATGATTATTTAATTTGCAACTTAAACAAACAATAATTCAATCATATATGGCGCTATAATTACTAAGAATGAATGTTTTAATCAATAATCATGTTCTAGACTTCGGACTACATCTCTAACCAATGATATTAAATTAGCTCATAATGGATTTCTCAAAATCCATGGAAAACACTAAAGAAGAAAATAAAATCAAACCCTAGGTTTTAGAAAAATCTCCAACTCCAAGCTCATTCTTTTCTCTTCTTGTGCATAAAACTTGTGATAAAAGATACCCCAAAATAAAATGAATTGTCTCTTATATAGAAGTCCCAAAAATAGAAATACACGTACTCAAATCCCGGTCAAAATAGGTCGCTAAAGTTGTTCCAAATAGCTAAAAACGTGAAAACACACTCACCAGCCAAATGGGCCACGCATCAGATCGACTAAGCCCATCCCAAACAGTTTTTCAAACTTCAACACAATTTTTCCTCGGTAGTTTGTTATCAGTTTCTAGAAATTTTTTTGTTTCTGACTTTTTTCTTTTGTCTCTTCAGATTCTCGATGGCTTACCCATCGAGAATTATATGTTCTTCTAATTTATAAATATTTACTCAGCTCCCTTATTTATCTCAGCCTCTTGTCACGGGCTAAGATCTTAGACTAGACCGTGCGGCACTTGAACTCT
>JAJJMC010032380.1:369133-418805 GCA_023531435.1 Papaver californicum
CTTGTCATGGGTCGGCCCAATATGTGGGAAATGGGCGGGCCGTGACACTCTGTTTCCTTATTTCAAAACCAAACTCGTATCTAGCAATGGATCTACTCCCCTGACTAACTCAAACTCCGAGACCTTTATCACCATTAACACATCAAAACCATCATCACGTCACTGCCCTCCATTCATAGCTGAGAATAAAAAAAAAAAACCTCTCACAGACCTTGTATCTTCGTCATTCTATGTTTCCTCTCGAAATTAACAATTACAAACTCACTACGTCGGGCAACAACATCACAATACCATCTCCTCAACTGCCGTCAATGGCATTAACTCCTCTTAAAACCCAGCGTTAGCAGCAACACCATATCATCTCTTCTCTGAATTCTTCTCGGATTGAATTCATCTCTGCCATGTTTAATGCTAGCAAACAAAGAAATCGAGTTTAATCTTTATATCGCAGACTTCTCCTCTAACTGTTTTATCATCAACAACCAAGTTTATCCTTCATTAACCGTCATCACTGTTATCACAGCAAACCCACTAAAAATCATTCTCATCCAATACCTTGCTCCATCAACCTTAGCTCAATCTTCATAACAACACATGTATCAACTATTTCTTTCATCACTGCTGAATCTGGCAGTAACCCATCAGTCCCCAAAGCATTTTCCCCATTTCCTCATCACTGAGTCAAGCTTCACCGTAGCCTCACTAGCTTCATGTAGACTCTTTAAATGAGCCATCAACAACCATCAGCGTGATCATCATGATCAATCTCTTTACCTTCCATCTTTTGACTATCACTGTTGTCCATTTGATCCCAAAATCCATAGTCATTAACTAACCCAGATGAATATCGGATAAAACTCGACCTAGATTTGCTCTTCGAAATAAGGAAGAAGAAGGAGATATCCCTTAGCAATAGGATGGGCGCGAATACCATATTTCAAATTCTTGGACAGCCCTTAGTAATAGTGAAGGTTCCTTTAGCGCGTTTCAAGTAAAACTCTTTTCGTCTATAACTTTCTCATACGAAGTCGGAATGACTTCATTCTTTCACCATTGGATTCGTTTTTTCGTCCTCTTTTACATGGTGAGAAGAAATCCTGGATATGACAGAGATCTACTGGTTTTTTGGTAATTCTTCCGCTGAAACACTCTGTTTCCACTTCTTTTAGAGATGTAACCTACAAAAGACATAATATACAAAAGTAATAATAATATAAGGTAAGTCACATGAAATATAGAAAATAAGTATAAAAAAATGATACTCAAAACATGTAAATTATGCACTTATCAAATTCCCCCACACTTGCCTTTTCTAGTCCTCGAGCAAACTACAAATCTAAGCTAACCTAACTAAACTAAACTAAACTATAGCACAACAACTTCCTTTCATTGAGGATACAGTTACATTTAGCATGTGTAACAATCCTTTAAACCCCTAGGTGTCTCTAGTGGACGATTTATAGTCTCGTGAGAGTTTACAAGAGGTATACCCACAAAACCTAAATTCTAACTTTCAAAAATTCCAGAGCACATGCATCCAAAGAGCTACGAAGACATAAAGTTTTTGCACACTAACAATAAGAAGTTAGAAGTATAAAAAATATTATTCTAATGCTTAACTCTTGAGTTAGGAGAAAACCACCATATGAAAGAATTCATCCCCAAGAGCGATCGAATAAGCATTCCACCTCGAATTCTGACTCACCAATATGGTTTTATGAAATTGCACTCAAAAGACGCACTTTATGGTTCTCATATGTGCAGGAAGGAATGAAGATAGAAATCCTGCACACGTTGAATGATGGGAAGGAAAAGGAACCTTCCAAATTATATGAAGATGTTATCCCATAGAAACGTGGGACGAAAAACAACCTTTTTTTGTTTTTTTGGTGATCTATAAGAAAGGAAATCAACCACTATGTGAGGATGAGAACTCTATTTACCTTGTCACCCGATCTACAATTAGCATCACTCTCATAGCATCCAATAGAATCGTCTTTGGTCTTCAACTGTTGATGATGAACTCTTGAACTTCGAAGAACCTTGACAATTGTAACTTTTTTCCTCAATTCCTTGTTGCTTGAAACTTCTTTATAAATTTCTTCTTCCCCACGACATTATTAAATGAATACAAAAACAAAAAAACATTAAACAAATTTCTTTTTTTTTTCATGTATATATATTTTTTCTGTATATATATATAAAAAAATACAAACTGCAAAATAAAATAAATAATAAAACTACTATGGCCACGGGATAAGGGATTTAGTACTTGATTCTTCACAATTTATATTATCTCGATATCATAAACTTCACTAACTCTCATCTTTTGATTTCCTTCGCTCTTGTACATAAATCTTCAACATGTATATACAATTCTGCTCTACGTCTTGTTGCTTTACTTGAATATGAAATATGTTCTTTCTTGTACCGTTGCTTGTAAACCTTGAACGTCTTCAACTTTCCTTCGAATTTGTGATGCTCCGCTTGTTGCTGATGATGGTATTTCTATGGACGTGTTGTTGTCGAGAGTGAGAACGGTGCTAACTGCAAGCAAGATTACAAGAGATGTTGTAAGTTAGCAACTCTGATGGAATCCTCATGATTGAAGAAATTTCACTCAAGAGATCAAAAAGTAGTGCTGAAATTGGTGCGAAGTTGGGTAGCTTCTCATTATAACCGGAATTGGCGTATGATGACACACACTCTAAAGAACACTTTTTTAGACAGCTACAAAGAATTAAAGGTCTGGTGCCTCGCTTGATGTAATAGGTAGTCTCCAATAATGATTATCAACTCCCTAATATTGTATTCTCTACCGGCGGTTTAAGTCCCTTTTTGTCATCTCTAACCTCTCAACAACTAAACAATCTGAATATCGTTCTCTATTACTTCTAAGTTCAATTATTTCGGTAAGAAATCTGTATGTAGACTTAGCTAGAAGTTTTTTCTAAGGGACTCTAAAATCTCTAAAAGTTGGAGGTTTTCATGCAATTATGTACAAAACGTTTAAAAATTCTACCTACAAAAGAAAATACAAAAAATCTAAATGTTTAACCACTCCCCCACACTAAAACTTTAAAGTGTCCTCAATGTAAATTCATTCATCCAATGTAAATTCAAGGTGGGAGATTCCTACTACTGATATGAAAAGATAAGAGAAAATAAAAAAAAAGATCAATGGGTTACATCCCATTCAGCGCTTGGTTTAACGTCGTCATCCCGAATGTAGACTTCTTGCCTGCTACCCCTCCAGAGGGAGTGCGTCTACTAATTTGATCTCAACCATCTCAGGTTCAAACGGTTCATAATAGGGCTTCAATTGATGCCCATTCACTTTTAGCTCCATTCCTGTTAACAAGCTACGAATCTCAACTGCACCATGAGAGAAAACGTTAAGCACAAAAAAAGGTCATATTCAACGAGATTTTAATTTACCAGGACATAAATGAAGGCGAGAATTAAACAAAAGAACTTTTTTTCCAACAGTAAATTGTTTTCTAGAAATCCTACTATCATGTAAAACCTTTGTTTTCTCCTTGTAAATTTACGAACTTTCATATGCATCATTACGAATCTCTTCTAGTTCACTTAATTGAAGTTTCCTTTGTTTACCAGCCCCATCAATCTCCATGTTGCATTGTTGAATTTTCCAAAATGCCTTATGCTCAATTTCAACATGGAGATGACAAGTTTTACCGTACACAAGCTTATATGGAGACATCTCAATAGGAGTCTTGTATGCAGTTTCGTATGCCCATAATGCGTCGTTGAGATGTAAACTCCAATCCTTTGTTGAAGGATTCACAGTTTTCTCCAGAATGGATTTTACTTCTCGATTAGAGACTTCTTCTTGCCCATTTGTCTGTGGATGATATGTTGTAACAACCTTGTGAGATATGTCATACTTTTTCAACAAGTTTTGCAAAAACTTGTTTCAAAAGTGTGATCCCCCATCGCTGATTATGGCTCTTGGAGTTCCAAACCTTGCAAAAATATGATCTCTAAAAAAATATATAGCCACTTTAAAATCATTAGTAGGGATGGCTTTTGCTTCCACCCATTTCGAGACATAATCAACATTGAGTAAGATATAAAGTTTTTCAAAATAATTAACAAAAGTACCCATAAAATCAATGCCCCAAACATCAAAAATTTCAACAAAGAGAATAAAATTTTGTGGCATTTGATTTTGAGCACCTAGATTGCCCGTTCTTTGGCACATATCACAAGTTGTAAAAAATACATACGCATATTTAAATATAGTGAGCCAATATAACCCACTTTCAAGTACCTTCAAAGCAGTTCTCTTTGCTCCAAAGTGTCATCCACAAGCATATGAATGACAAAAAGACAAGATGGAATTGTATTCAGAAATGGGTATATACCTTTGTATAAGTTGGTCTGAACAATGTATCCATAGGTACCGGATCATCCCATATAATATTGATTCACAATATTTTTAAGTTTGTCCCTCTCAGCACGAGATACATTTCTTAGGATTTGTTTAGACACTAAATAATTCACAATATCAACATACCATGGTTCTGAAAATGCAATTGAAAAGAGCTTTTCATCTGGGAAACTTTCACGCAACGTGATAGCTTCTTCGTCTACAGTAAGACGACTCAAGTAATCTGCAACAGTGTTCTCAATGCCTTTCTTGTGTTTAATTTCGGTATCTAACTCCCGTAGGAGTAGTATCCATCGAATGAGCCTCGGATTCGCCTTCTTTTTTGCAAGTAAATACCTAAGTGCTGCATGATCAGAAAACACAACAACTTTCGTACCAAGCAAATAAGAATGAAATTTTTCTAATGCAAATACGATTTCTAACAACTCATTTTTTATGGTCGTGTAATTCTGTTGAGCATCATTCAACGTTCTGGAAGCATAATAAATTGCATGGGGTAGCTTCCCAGTATGTTCCCCTAGTACTGCAACGACCGCATAGTCACTTGCATCACACATTAGCTCAAAAGGATTGCTCCAATCCGGTGGTCTAATGATAGGGGTTATTATCAAAAGTTCTTTCAAACGATTGAATGCCGCCACACAATTCTTGTCAAAGTTAAAGACCACATCTTTTTGCAATAGTTGGCATAATGGTGATGCAACCTTCGAAAAATCTTTGATAAACCTACGATAAAATCATGCATGACCAATAAAAGAATAAGATCTATCTTAGATTTATCAACTTCCAAGCCTTTAAAAGATATAATATGGCCTAAAAAAATGTCATGAGTTACCATAAAATGGCACTTCTCCCAATTTAGCAAAAGATTAGTCCCAACACATCGTTTAAGAATTAGTGTAAGGTTATCCAAGCACAAATCAAAATAAATCAACATACACACTGAAATCATCCATAAAAACTTCGATAATGTTTTTAACATAATCTGAAAAGATACATACCATACACCTTTGGAAGGTAGCGGGTCATTACGCAAACCAAAATCCATCCTTCTATATGCAAATATTCCAAAGGACATGTAAAAGTAGTCTTCTCTTGATCCCCAGGTGCTATAGCTATCTAATTGTAACCTGAGTAACCATCAAGAAAACAATAATAAGAGTGTCTGACGATCTTTCCAACATTTGATCCATAAAATATAAAGGAACGCGATCTTTTCTAGTGGTTGCATTAAGTTTTCCGTAATCTATACAAACCCTTCAACCGGTTTGCACACGAGTTGGGACAAGTTCATTTTTATCATTCTGCACCACTATAATGCCAGATTTATTTGGTACAACTCGTACCGGGCTCACCCACTTGCTATCAGAAATAGCGTAGATAACTCCCATGTCTAAAAGCTTAAAGTATATATTTCTTTACTACTTCCATCATCAGAGGATTCAACCGACGTTGACCTTCCCTTGTAGGTTTTGTTCCTTCCTCAAGTAGTATTTTATGCATGCACGTAGAAGAGCTTATTCCCTTGATATAAAAATTGTCAATCCTATTGTTGTATGATACTTCTTCAACACCTGAAGAAGTCATTCTTCCTGCGATTCAGTTAGTTCATTCGAAACTATTACTGACAACTCCTCATTATTACCCAAATACATGTATTTTAGGTAATCAGGTAAAGGCTTAAGTTCTAGTTTAGGAGCCTGCAAGATAGATGGCAAAAGTTTTTCATTAGTGCATGGTAAAGAGATAAACGAAATATTCTGAGTTGGTGGGCACTGTTGCAACGAATTGAGTTCACCAATAGCTTCCTCAAATTTGTCCAATAATTTAAGCTCAATTCTTGTATCTTTAAGATCTTTAGAACCCACAATCCTCGTGATAATAGTCTCCAATGGATCATCACTCCCTAAATCAAACATCTGTTTGGCCAAAGAGTCAATAACATCAATAGAAAAACAAGAATGGAAATCACTAGGATATCGCATCTCCTCGTAAATATTGAAGCGTATTATTTCTCAATCAATTTCCATTATGAGCGTTCCACTAAAAACGTCAATTTTGATTCTCGCTGTTCACATGAATGGACATCCCAGCAGCAAAGGTATAGACGAATCAGTTGATCTATATGTCATCTCCAATACACAGAAATCTGCTGGAAAGACTAGTTGATTGACCTACAAGAACATCTTCAATAATACCTCTAGGGTATACATTAGAATGGTCATCCAATTGTAAAACAATTCCAGTTTCTTTCAGAGGACCTAAATTAAGAGATTCATATATAGATGCAGGCATAACATTTACTGATGCTCCTAAATCAAGCATATCCTTATTAAACCTTGTGTTACTAATAACAATAGGAATGTCAATACTACCGGGGTCTTTACATTTAAGTAGGAGGTTCTTTTTGAAAGATAGCCAGAGCATTCTCCCCCACTCTTATTACCTCATTATCGGTCAATCTTTGTTTATTGGTGCACAAGTCCTTCAGAATTCTTGCATAATTGGAAACTTGTTTAATTGCATCTATGAGTGGAATATTCAAATGAAATTTATTGAAAATATATAAAATCTCCTTATCTTGTTACACCTTTTTAAAGTTAGCAAACTTACGAGGAAAAGGTAAAGGAGGAACATAAGTTAAAACAAGAGGTTTAGAGTTTTCTTTAGGTACCTCATCAGTTTGGGAAGAGTCAGTAATCTCTTTCTACGAAACCGGCCCCTTAGGGTTTTTGTTCTTCTCATCGTCTTCTGGTTGCACAGTTCGTGTACCATTTCTCAATGTCACGGCGTTGATATTTTCCCTTGGATTAAGAGGTTGAGACAGGAGTTTCCCACTATTTTGTGCCTTCAGTTGATTAATCTCAGTTTCTATAGTGCTTACTTGCGTTTGTAGTTCTTTGATTGCATTATCAGTTGTTTGCTGATTTTTCTACATCATTCAAGTCATATTCTTCATCATGGCAAGCATCTCTAATGATTCTGAGTTCTGAACCGGTTGTGGTTATTGTACTTGTTGTTGAAAACCACTAGGACGATTGAAAACCGGTCCTGAAACTGTAGTTTCCTTGTTTGCATATATGAAGTTGGGATGATCTTCCCATCGTGGATTGTATGTGTTAGAGTAAGGATCATACCGCTGCCTCTGCTGATTTGGGAAAATAACATTGACTTGATCGTTTCCCTCTTTATAACCTGGGAAGGATGATGGCACCACCACGGCTGCCATGTTTCCATTTGCTAACGAAGCTCAGAAACTTCACTCCCTTCATTGACTCTCCTAACAAATGATCTAACCCACGACTTGAGAATTGTTGAGACTTTGCTTCCATATTCTCAATCATTTCTATATCCTGAGCTACAATTTTATTCACCAATGCACCACCACCTGCAGCGTCAAGAAGATTCATGTTGCTTACTTGAAGTCCCTCGTAGAAGTACTGGATGATCAATAAATCACTGAATTGATGATGCGGACAGCTAGCCACCAATCTCTTGTAATGTTCCCAGCATTCATACAATGTCTCTCCTGCCATCTGCTTAATGCCACAAATCTCTTTCTGAATCTGAGTTTCCTTTGATGCAAGAAAGTATCTCTCCAAGAAGAGTTTCTTCAAACCATTCCAAGTTGTGACACTGCCAGAAGGTAGATAGTATAACCATTCCTTAGCAATATCTATCAAGGAGAATGGAAAAGCACGTAACACAATCAACATCAATCTCTGCTGGTAGCATGGACATGACTATGCTATGGAAATCCTTAAATGTTTGTTTAGATCTTCATTAGTCATTCCATGAAACTTTGGTATCTCACGAATCAACCCCGGCTTGATCTCAAATGAAGATGTTGTTTGAATATACCATTGTTGTGTATCCATCTTGTGAGAAGCTAAGTCCTTGAGTGCACGGTTCTCATCACCCATAGCTTCACTTCCTCTACGTCTGAATCTTCGATTCACTTGACGATGTACAAGGAGGAATTAGAGTGTTCAATACTCGAACGAGGTATTTTAATAATGTGCCTAATCAAAGACGTATACAATGAGACTTGGTTTTCCCTCTCTAAGCATTCATAAAAGAACTAGTACCTGAAAAACAATTCTCAAAACTAAATTAACATTTAAAAATAAGAAATCAAAAACAAAATAACAATCCGCTATGCCTCACCAGTAGCGGCGCCAAAATTTGGTTGGTTGTCAGCCAAGAAAAATTATGTTAAGTTCTTTCACTTCACAATTATAAATAAGATTATAGTTATAAGAACAAATTCGATCCACATGGAGATATGAGTTGTTATTCGTATTTGAAAACTTATGTAAACTGCGGGGGATTTTGTTGTTCAAAATTATTTAAACTAAAATAATAGCAGAAAATAATTTAAGATTTGTAAATAATAGAATGTGACTACTAGTTAGAGAGTTCATCTTCCATCATCAAACATGTTATCAACTAAATCAGACTCAATATTCAATTTTTATTAATATCAATAACCCTAAAGCATCCTATTGCAGGTCTACTCCGGAAAAACTCCTTTTATCATCAAAGGAGAACGAGCCACTCTTTGAATTCTTTTCACTAGATAACTTGGTGCAAGAAGCACTCAAGTTTAACCCAATGAAATCTATGGAATTTTTGAGTTTAGTCTACTCTAAGCAATCTGACGCAAGAGCCACTCGGATTTTACCTGGGTCACGCTTCTACACATAATCTCATGGCAACATCACGTCGTTAGAAATTATGCTACGCTACTTGTAACAAGGTCTATCGAAAATTCTGAATCTCAAAACCCTAGTTTAGCTATAGATATGAATTTATGATTATTTAATTTGCAACTTAAACAAACAATAATACAATCATATATGGCGTTATAATTACTAAGAATGAATGTTTTAATCAATAATCATGTTCTAGACTTCAGAATACATCTCCAATTAATGACATTAAATTAGCTCATAATGGATTTCTCAAAATCCATGGAAACCACTAAAGAAGAAAATAAAATCAAACCCTAGGTTGTAGAAAACTCTCCAACTCCAAAGATCATTCCTTTCTTTTCTTGTGTATAAAACTTGTGATAAAAGATACCCCAAAAAAAGTGAATTGTCTCTTATATAGAAGTCCCAAAAATAGAAATACCCTTACTCGAATCCCGGTCGAAATAGGTTGCTAAAGTTGCTCCAAAAAGCCAAAAACGTGAAAACACACTCACCAGCAAAATGGGCCACGCATCATATCAACTAAGCCCAGGCCAAACAATTTTTCAACTTAAACACAGTTTTTCCTCGGTGGTTTGTTATCAGTTTCTCGATGGCTGAAGCCATCAAGAATTATTTTTTTTTTGACTTTTTTCTTTTGTCTCTTCATGTTCTCGATGGCTTACCCATCGAGAATTATATGTTCTTCTGAGTTTTTTTTTAGTCAGCTCCCTTATTTATCTCAGCCTTTGTTTCCTTATTTCAAAACCGAACTCGTATCTAGCAATGGAGCTACTCCCCTGACTAACTCAAACTCCGAGACCTTTATCACCATTAACACAGCAAAACCATCATAACGTCACTACCCTCCATTCATAGCCGGGAATCACAAACTCCGCCATATCACATACCTTCTATCTTCGTCATTCTATATTTCCTCTCAAACTTCACAATTACAAACTCACTACTCGACCAACAACATCACAATGGTTCCATCTCCTCAACTTTGGTCAATGGAATTAACTCCTCTTTAATCTCTTCGTTAGCATCAACACCACATCATCTCTTCTCTGAATTCTTCTCGGATTGAAATCATCCCTGCCATGTTCAATGCTAGAAAAAAAAGAAATCGAGCTTAGTCTTTATATCACATACTTTTCCTCTAATTGTTTTATAATCAACAACCAAGCTTATCCTTCATTAACTGTCATCACTGCCATCACAATAAACCCACCAAAAATCATTATCAGCCAACACCTTGTCGTAACTCATCAATCACCAAAGCATTTGCTCTATTTCCTCATCATTTAGTCAAGCTTCATCGTAGCCTCACTTCCTTCAATGAAGACTCTTTAATTAAACCGTCAACAACCATCAGCGTGATCATCATGATCAATCTCTTTATCTGCCATCTTTCGACAATCACTGATGTCCATTCGATCCCCAAATCAATAGCCATTAACTAACGTAGATGAAATACCAGATAAAACTCGACCTAGATTTTCTCTTCGTAATAAAGTAAAAGAAGGAGATAGCCCTTAGCAACAGGGTGGGCGTAAATATCTTATTTCAAATTCTTGTGCATCCCTTTAGTAATAGTGCCGGTTCCTTTAGCGCATTTCAAGTACAACTTTTTTCGCCTATAACTTTCTCATACGAAGTCGGAATGACTTCATTCTTTCACCATTGGCTTCGTTTTCTCGTCCTTTTTGAAATGGTAATAAGAAATCATAGATATGACAGAGACACATGGTGAAGATATAATATACAAAAGTAATAATAATGCAAGGTAATTCACATGAAATCTAGCAAATAAGTGTAAGAAAATGATACTCAAAGCATGTAAATTATGCATTTATCAATGCTTCATGCGTCAAATGCCTTGAGCCACTTCTCTTATATTGTCGATTCTACCAATTTTCCATCTTTAGCAATTAACTTGTAGTATCCCCCAATGGTAGCTTTAGCAATCATGAATGGCCATTCCCAATCAGTGTTTACCTTAAAACGTCAGTTGCGCCTCTCTGCTTTTATAACCCAGTCTCCTACTTGAAATGTACTAACCCTCATTGGTTTGGATCTAAATATGTTTTTTTGACAAGGCTTTTCCTTCATCTCTATGCTAGAACTAGCATTCCATGCATATGTGCGTGTTATAATTCTCTTAGGGTGATTTTGCGGCACATGTGGACATTCCTGTAGTGTTAGAAGGTAATATCCATGGTGTTCCTTGCTATAATTTGACATCAGATGAGTGATGAACGACTCAATATGATGTTGAATTTGGAGAGGATTCAACTTCATCCATTTAGCGAAGAGGTGAAGCTATCAATTCATAACTTCTGAGTAAGGCAGAGTTGAGTTTTCTATCAAACTCAAGTTACCAAGCATAAGAGGTGTGAGGGACATTGAATGGTAAAGAGATGAGTAGAGTAATCTTTACTTGAGCACGATACCTCTCCACATATGATGTTACACTTTATCCTGGCTCCTGCTTCATATCCGCCATTTTTTGATATTCTTCTAGATATAAAAGATGATCATCTGCCATAATCTTCTGGTGAGGTGCAAAGTTTTCTGCTTGAAGTGGGCACGACAATGAAGGTGCCTTGGGAGATGCAGTCTTGTTACTATGTAAGCATGGACATCCAGGCGACGACTGCTGCGAGTGTCACATAATTTTTCGTTCTTGACAGGAGGTCTTGTCATTTCTAGCAGAGCAGGTGCAACAGTAGCAAATCTCTTGGCAGCTTCATGTAACTCAGATGATGTTTGAAATCACAAATCCTCCAATAAAGCACGATAGACTGGTATCCTCCAATATAGTGCTTGGACCCTGAAACGATTCACATAATCATTGGGATGTTCATTCGATCGCTGAAACATCTTTCCCAAGTACGATAATATGACTTGTTCAGATACAAAGAAGTATTTCCTGTAAAATGCATTAACAATTTCACACCAGTTAGAAATACTGTTGGGAGCAAGGTTGTTGTAGCATGTGTATACTCTTCCAATGAGATATTTAGAAAACTCCCTCAGACGCAACATATGACTGTATTTATGTTACCCTAATAATTACAGGAATCTTAAAATATGTTCACGAGTATTTCTTGTTCCATCATAAAGTCAAAATGAAGGATAGGAATATCCCATAGGAAAATAAATTCTCTGCATCGCAAAGGGATAATGAGGTTGGTGTTGATGATTAGTAGATGAATTCTCTTTTCTGCCACTTTGGAGAAGCCACTTTAAATCTTCACGAGTAACAAAGTTAGGTTGATGACTCCTTTCTAGCATTGGATTAGGGAGAATATGAATTTCATCTTCATCTTGAGCGTGACCCCTTGATATGTTGGCGTCAGCGGTTGCTTCAGAAGTATTTCTTGTCAGCTCTGTTGTGCCAATTTTTTTGTATGGATCTTGAAGAAGGTAAGAACCTCCTTCTGAGTTGCATCCATCTTCGTTTGAGTCCTTGCAAAGGTTTCTTGTGTCTGCATCAAATAGACAATGGTAGGAGGAGTCTATTCATCCCTTTCTTCTTCAGTGTGATGCTCAGATTGAGGAAAAGTACTATTATCGACAATGGTAACTTGAGGAGTGTTACCTAGAGTACAATTACTAGTACTAGCAGAATTCACGTTAGGAGTAGTCTTTGATCCAGAACTAAGACCAACCATTTTGAAACTGATCAAATTTGAAAAATTAAAAAATTAAAAATTGAAGAATTGCAACTGAGAGATTAATCTCCCCTTATGGTCGCCAAAATGTTTGCAGGGAAAAACGAATGAAAGGGTAATTTAGAAAAAAAATGGAGTGAGCAGGTGATAATTCATCTAATCCATAAACATTTGTATTGTCGAATTACTTTATTTATATTCAAGAGATCAATGTGTACAATCCTGTCCTGAACCAAGCAATGGCGGTTCCAGTCTTACTTCAGTCATAAAGGAAAAGGAGAGGGGTTGGTCTTAGGAAGGGAAGCGAAAGAAGAATTAATGTCAGAATATTAAACTATGTGGGATGTAATTGGTGTGAATAGCTATGAATAATTCTTTGTGTGAGAAGGTTGAATGATCGAGTTGTTCGATTTGAATTATTTTGTATTATACTTAGACTTGGAATCGTCATGTGCTCAATAGATTGAGAAATATATTTTTTAGTCATAGCTATTATAACCGTTCATATGACCTCCTCTCTAGAAGAAAGTGTCGATGGTTGAGTAGTGGTGAAGTGGAGAAGGTAAAAAAGGTGTTGACAACTGCTCCCCACTTTGATTAAGGTTGAATGGACGGTTGCTCAACCTACCACTCCTCTACTCAACTGCTGATCAAACTTTCTAGAGTTTTCTCTGTAGTGGGTGCATTACTGCACCATGTTCCGTAGACCGCCAGACCAATACCCTAAGGAATATCCCCCCATTCGTGAAATTTGATGTCTCGTGTAGTTTTCGTAGTATTAAGTACTACTAAGTTAATTTTGCATTCACATGCTTATTTTGTAGAAATAAGTGTATGCTGCTGAGCATGAAAATATATATGTGAAGCTACACATGAAAATATATGTGTGAGAGGCCATATATATGAGTAAGGCCTAGTATGGCATTTGGTAGGCAAATTAGGGTTTTTAAGCTTGCCTATGTGAAGAAAAACCAAATAGGGAAGAATTAGAAGCTAATGCCAGGTGAATGAGATTAGAAGCTAATGCCTAAGTCAGATTAGGTTTAATGCTAAGACGCATTAGTTTGTGGGCTTACACTAAGCCTCCTTAGTGTTAGGATTAATACTAAGCCTCCTTAGTATTATGAGTAATACTAAGCCGCATTAGTATTATGAATAATACTAAGCCTCCTTAGTTTAGGAAAAGGTAAGAATCCTTAGTTTAGGAGCAAAGGGGTAAGTCGTCTTAGTTATTAGATCAATACTAAGACGCGCAATATTTTCTTTTGTGCTAAGACGCACAAGATTTGCTCTTTGAACTAAGACGCACAAGATTTTCTCTTTGAACTAAGACACACAAGATTTTCTCTTTTTACTAAGATGCACGATATTTTTTCTTTGTACTAAGACGCATGAGATTCTCTCTTTTTACTAAGACGTACAAGTTTAGGGCAAAAAGGTAAAACACCTTAGTTTGGACAAAGATGTAAGACGCCTTAGTTTGGGTCTTTGAGATAAAGGCGCACTAGTTTGGTCTTTGAAAAAAGACGCACATGATTTGTAGCATGGGTTAGACTAAGACGCATTAGTCTTATGCTTTTAGACTAAGACACATTAGTCTTGTCTTTGAGACTAGGACACACTAGTCTTGCCTTTGAGACAAAGACGCACATGCTTAGTGTTTGAGACTAAGACGCACATGTGTTATGGTTATATTAAGACGCATAAGTATTGTGTTATAACCTTTTGTAACGCTTTAAATCCAACGTCTAATTTTCCAATTATGGTTTGAAAGTGTTTTTTTATGGTTTGAGACGCTTATAAGTGTTGGGAACTTATTTTTAAGCATTTCAAAACCCTAAATTGAACTTTTTTCACCCATTCACATTAGTGTTCTCTTTAAGAATGGATTAATGTGACTGAGGATGGGCTTAGCTAGTAGAAACTATGAAATTGTGTCTGGCATAATTTTGACTTTGAATCTAAGCAAAGTTTTGTTACTTGTTTTAGTGTGAAAATAAATATACGGTAAAATCGTACTTTCTAGTAGGTTCGAGAGATCAAGCTTGATCAGGACGAGCCTAAACCAAGAAATGGCCGTTCACGTCCTGCTTCGATCACAAATGTGGATAAGATTGGGTAGGTCTTAGTGGAGGGAAGCAAAGAAGTTTAGAAAAAAAATTAGTTTGATGAGTAATTGAAGTGTGTGATAAATAATGAATTATCTCTAGGATGAATTTCTAATTCTGTATATGTTGTCTCTCTTGTTCTTGTTTCGAATAAATGAAGACATATATTTATAGTTTGGAGTAGACACAGTGATTTTCTCGTAAGTGGTAGAAGTTACAAAAGAAGTGGATGAGTAGCGATTGTGGAGATTATAGTGGAGTCATGTCCGAAAAATAGGGAGGACTTGTATGACAACTATTTATCACTCTCTCAACTTCCTTGTAATCGTCCCACTACTTGTTACCTTCTTTTTCGTGGATGTGTTGCCACAACGCACGATTGTCGTAGACCGCCAGACCAATATCCCATTGAGAATCCCCCCATGTGTTGTACTTGATGGAGTCGTGGACTATCACTTTTGATTAGGCCATGTCAAGTCAATGACTTTCTAAGTAGGTGTTGCAAGTTGCTCAACTCACTAATTTGGAAATTAGACTGATTAGTGTTGAGTCTGGTAAATTTAGTGGATATGCACTATATTTGAAATAACATTGCATATTTTAATGGCCACATCTTAGCTTAGAAGTGACTTAGCATAAATCTGAAAGATGTTCAAAGCTAAGATTGTGTAAAGATTCTTAAGGACCAGCATGGCGCATTTAAGAATGAGGTTTGATAGATATCTACATAGGGATAACGCTAGCATTAGGCTAGCATTTAAAAGTGTGGTGCGTCTCTTTGGAGCGCAGCTTGGATAAGGCTAGCACTCTGCACTAGCGCAGAATTACCACTTTTAACAAAGCACAAAACAGTAGGGTTGATATCCGAGTCAAGTCTCCATGCTTTGATGGGACATGGGATTGTTGGTTGCAAAGGAGTTGGTTGGGTATGACTTACTTGTGTATGAAACCTTCGAACAAATGATTTCACATCTTCTTCTGATAACTGCTTCACATCCAGATTCATTGTGCGATGAAACTCATCAGACAGGGAATCTTTGGGATTTGCCGACTTGTTTGAAAGTCTTGGAGGTGTTGGTGCAGACAAAGGAGTTACATTAGCTTCCTTCTTGTTGCTACCACTACAAAAAAAAAATGGGTTTAAGCGACTCTCGTTTTAAGTCGCTTAAAGCCCCTATTAAGTCGCTATAACCGTTATAGCGACTAAAAGTGGCACTCGCTCAATTGGTTGCCCAAAGCCTTGAGCGACCATGCAATCGCTCTAGTAATAAACCAACTAACCTAAAGCGAGTACTTTTCTCATTGCTTAACATTTAGACCAACTAACATGGAGCAAGTAAAATTGTGATCGCTTAAATCTAGACTAACCAATATAGCAAGTAAAATATCAATCGCTTCAGATATACCAATCATTCTAAAGCAAGTAAATTACTTAGTTGATAGATACATGGAGCAACTCTTTCTGAAATTGTTTGGTTAAAGTTTTAAGCGATCAAATGATTTTGCTGCGAAAAGTGATTTCTGATTTTGATTGGCCTGAAGTTGGTTGCTCAAGCTTTTGAGGTACAAAATTTTTTACTCTCTAGAAGCAACTTGTGACTTAGGAGCTATTAAACTACCTAATTGCTAGATACATGGAACAACTTAGTCTGAAGTTGCTTGGCTAAAGTTTTAAACGATTAAATTATTTTGCTCGCTATAAGTGATTTCTAATTATGATTTGTCTTAAGTTGATTTTTTAAGCTTTTGAGCTATCAAAAAGTTTTTACTCAAGTTAATTTCTTAAGCTTTTGAGCTTCTAAATTATTTTGGAATTAAGCTTTTGAGCTTCTAAATTATTTTGGAATTCAGATTTTAATTGGCATGTTTAAATTTCTAAACTATTAAACTTTTTTGCTCATTAAAAAAAATTATAATTTAGATAATTCCAAAATTTAATTAAAATTAATATCAAAGAAATTATGAACAAAATTAAATTTTATTGTATCACATAATTCAATTTATAACATTTCTTTAAAAGATTACACTTTTTACATAGAAGGAAAAAAAATACTATCTAATCATTTCTTTTTCTCCATCTGGGAGAACAGGAAGCAATACATTAATAGAAAGACCAAATGATATATCAAACCTTTGGACAAATAATAGGTTTTAGCTCAACCTGCAGACCCTTGATCGAAGTCAGGCACAGAAGACTGAACACAACTGGACAGAAGCCCATAGATCTATATTAGCACCATTCAGTCCAAACCTGCAAGCATAAGAAATTTAGCATAAGTAAACCATGGTCTATGTTAAGCTAAGATATCCGAGAAAAGCTTCTTTACCTGTCCACAATCTGAAAGAGTCTTTATGGCCTGAAATTGCGCAACGCATTGTGTATCATCTAGACTTCTATTCCCAATTTATGCACTTGATCTACCAGATTTGCATGTGTTGTAGCTCTGAAATTCGTTTCAAAAAGAAGATCCAATGTTATGAGGCATGTGAAATAGTCCAACAAAGAACAAGACTTACTTGAAAAGAAACTAGAATCTAGAGGTTAAGGGTTTACTTGAACTATGCACGCGTAATTGTAGGATACTCAATTCCGTTTTTTACATAATCTCTAAACCGAAGAACAATTCAAACTCATATTCAACAATAAGCTTTGTCACCTATCACATTCTGTTACTATTTATACAACAAATTCAGAAATTTAGAACTCTACATAACTCATTTCAATGATTTAGTTGTTCAAATTTCACATAAACCTGAAAACCAAAGAAATTTGAGCATACTCGAAAGGATCCAAAACAACAACCAGTGCAACATCAGATTCACCAGCTTCCGACAATATATCATCTGTTGTATCCTCAACCATCTCTCCATCTGCAACCAAAAGGGATTTATCATACAACTTAACCTGCCAAAATCCCCCAAAACAAAAAATGTAACATGCAAGTTGTAATTGGTAATTTACCTGCAAGTTCCCCCTTTCACATATGTACCCAAATTATCAAACTTAAATAAGTTGTATACTGCCTTAGGAATATGATTTTCCTGCAATCAGGTTCTACAAAACCCCAAACTTCTTGGTTACATTTACCGTAAAGTCAAATACCTAAATCACTCAAAACAATAACACCACAAAACATTCCAGATATCAAATAAACATTAGATCCAAAACAGAACAATCAAGATTGCAGAAGCAATAAAAACAAACCTCGACAGAATACACAATAGCTACCGCCTTTGAGATTTCGAGTAGAGCTTGAGATGAAAGAAAGATGAAAAATAAAAAAAAAACAAAATCAAAATCAATAGCGTTTGATATGAAAATAAAATCTAGGGTTTGAGAGATAGAAATAGTTATGTCCAAACCTTAGTTCCTCATTGTGAAACTGAAAATTAAATCAACAACACAGAGATTTTTTTTCCTGAAACCCTAGTTATGGGGAAATATTTCTACGCAGTCAAAGAGGTTAAGAACAACATCTCCATTAGCAGCAGCTTCTGAAGTTGAGAGCGAATCCAAACAAAGAGAAATTGTAGAAATTACAGAAGGTGGTTTTACGAGAGAGAGAAACTTTTTGAAGAGAGGGTTAGGATTTCATAGGTTCGGGTTTTATCTCTTTCTTCTAATTCATTTTCCTTAAAAGTAACGAAGAGGTTCTTCGGGTTTTCATTTGGATATATTTTCTTCTCAAGCAAAAGATCGAGCAGAAGAAAGTGGAGACTTGCGCCGCTGCAGAGAGGCGGAAGAGATCTAGAGAAGAGATATGAGAGAGAGTAAGTGAAGTGTAGTGAGTGAAAAGATTTTAGGTTTTCGATAAGGAGATCGTGCGGTAGATTTTAATTTAAGGTTAAGTCATACGGATAGAGAAAATTTTGGACGGTAGATATTTGTTTTGGGCTTCTCATACAGATCAAGGTAAGTGTGAGGATCATAGAGTTCATCCTATAAAAATGGACGGTATATTTTTAATCTTTATTCAATACTACAAGATTATTCTTAGATTAACTATCCATTGATTCAACCTTAATATCACTAGATCACATTTACTTTGATTTATTATCAAAATTCAATCCAATTAAATCCAATTTTATTTAATTTTATCAAAATTACTAGATCATACTCAATATCACTAGATTATAGTTAGTACGATTGATTATTAATGGTTTGCACAACTAAGTGCAGCTTATTCAACTAAGATCTCGATGCAAAAATAAAAACCTAAAAATAATCTGATCCCAAACCATGAAGGAACAACATTCTCATTTATTAATTTAGTTAGAGAGGTGTTTGATTAGTTCTTCTTTTTCATTTGTTGTTTAGAGTTTGGGTAGAGATGAAGGATTAGTGGGATGAACCGAGAAACAAAGAGAAAGATAGATAAACAAAGGGAAGGGAATTTTTTTAGGGTTTTGAATAGAAGTTTTGGACGGTTGATAAGGATATTCATACGGATCATGAAATTTTTTGAATGGTATAGATTCGGTTCTGGAATCTCATACTGATTGAGACAAGTGTGTGAGAAGCAATGTGATTCGCTTTGTGTTAATACGAACTAGTGCATTCAATTTTATTTCAAATGTCCATCAATTTTATTATCAAATCTCTTACATTTATGGGTTTATATGGTTACCTATCAAATCAAACCGAATTTCCATCATTTTAACTTAATTTCGTTTGTTATGGTTACCTATTAGTTTTATTAATACAAACCGAATTTCCATCCACTTCACTTAGTTTTGTTTGTTACCCGTCAATTTTACTTATTTTGGTCGCCTCACTCAGTGCCAATAAGATTTCATCGGTCTTTTCCAGTTATCCTCATTTTAACCGAATGTATATTGATCTTAGTCAATTTCACCAGTTATCTATCAAATTTTATTTGATACCGCTCCAACTCAATCAATTGTTTTTGGATTTCATGGGTTTATATAGGTTAACGGTTATTTCAAACCGGATTTCCATATGGTTCACTTAATTTTTTTGTTATCCGTCAATCTTACCTTATGTCAGTCGACCTCACTTAATTTCTCTCGGATTATATTTGTTTCTTCCAGTATCCATCATTTTGACCAAGTTCCCATTGACCTTGGTAATTTCGGTTGGCCTCATTCAATTTCTCTCGAATTACATCGGTTTTATTGTTGGATTTAGAGTTTTAGTATAGATTTTCATACTAATTAGATTGAAAAAGGAATATTTTGGTTCACACAACTAGATATTGACCTCCAATATACATTTTGATCAACCAGATATGGAACAAAGCGGATTTTTTGGTTCATTGCTAGACTAGGGTTCCTGTATAGACATTTTGACTAATCAGAGATAGGACGAGACATATTTTGGTCCATACTGCTAAAGAGGCATATAAATAAAAAGATGCAAAGAAGAAGAAACGTTAACTTACTTAGTTATAAAAAAATCATCATACCTAAATACATTACTCATTTTAGGTATGGTGCGACCTAATATCATCTTGATCTGTATTTTAGCTTTGGTTTTGAGATAATATAGTTTACAACTTTAATAAAAAAAAATAAGTTGCTTTGCTTCTCTCTCACCAATTTCTCCTGGATTCCATGTGTTTATGTGGTCATCTATCAATATAAACCGGATTTTTATCAGTTTCACATAATTTCACTTGTTGTAGGTCAATTTTATCCAATATCGGTCGACCTCACTTAATTTTTAGAGGATTCAATCGATTTCTCCAGTTTACCCATCACTTTAACCAAATGTTCATCGATTTTAGTCAATTTCACCCGGTATATATTAATCTTACTAAATATCGTTTGACCTCGCTCGATTTCTCCTGGATTCCATGGGTTTATGTTATCTATTAACTCAAATCGAATTTCCACCGATTTCACATAATTTCTCTTGTTATCGGTCAATTTTACCTAATTTTGGACGAAGCTCACTCAATTTCTCGAGGATTTCATTGGTTTCTCTAGTTATCCATCATTTTAACCGAGTGTATATCGATCTTAGTCAATTTTACCTGTTACATATCAATCTTATCCAATACCGCTCGACCTTATTAAATTTATCCTACATTTCATGGGTTTAACAAACCATAACAGTGTGTCTATCAGTTTTATTTTATTTTTTAATAGCAATTTATCTACAAATTTGCCTTAATAAGTAGAAATTTGTTGTCAAAAAATACAAAGTTTTGATCCTATCTTCTGTACTCAGTCCGAATTATCTCAGTTCTCAATCCATTTTACTTAATTTCATCCTTTTCCCATCGTTTATGTCTTTGAGCAATACATAGGTCAAATTTAAGGAAAGGGTAACCATAATGGGTTTAATTATATGGTTACCTATTAATTTCATGGGTTTAATTATATGGTTACCTATTAGTCAATTTCATCCTTGTGCAATTACAACACGAAGAGGCCATATAAGAAATGTGGCACTTAACAAAATTTAGATCACTAGAAAAATGGTAATTTCACTATATTATCAATATAAACCGATTTTTATCGGCTTCGCATAATTTCACTTGTTATCCGTCAATTTGACCCATTGTCGGTCGACCTCACTCAAAATTTATAGGATTCAATCGATTTGTCCAGTTTATCAATCACTTTAACCAAATGTTCATCAACCTTAGTCAATTTCACCTGGTATAAAGTAATCATTAGTCTAAAATTGATTGACCAAACATGACATTAATTACTACGTCCCGAAATTGCACCTTGTTTTTTATGGATTTCATGAGTTTATATAAGTGAACGGTTAATCCAAACCGGATTTCCATCTGGTTCATTTCTACATTAAGGGTCATTGCTTCCATTATATTCCGACTAATAAAATATAAAATAAAGGGTTCCATTATATTCCAAACCGGATTTCCATCTGGTTCATTGCTAGATTTAGGGTTTATATAGGTTAACAGTACATCCAATATAACATAAAGCAGAATTTATGATTCATTGCTAGATTTAGAGTTCTATTATATTCTTACTAATCAAAGATGGGACGAGGATATGAACGAAGTAGATTTTGTGGCCTAACGGTACATTTAGAGTTCTGGTATAAATATTTTGGCTAATGAGAGATGACACGAGGCATATATTGGTTCACATTGTTAAAGATGGACCTCCAATGTATATTTTTATTAGTCCTGTTATCGATCATTCTAATTAAATATACATTGATCTTAGTCAATTTCGCCCGTTATATATCAATCTTATCCCATAACGCTCGATTTCCATTTGGTTCAGTTAATTCACTTAATTTCTCTTAGATTATATTGGTTTCTCCCATTATCCATCATTTTGACCAAGTGCCCATCGACCTTGGTAATTTCAGTTGGCCTCATCAATTTCCCTTAGATTCCATTAGTTTCATTGCCAGATTTAGAGTTCTAGTATAGATATTCGGACTAATCAGATCGAGAAAAAAGCATATTTCTGTTCACACAACTAGATATTTACCTCCGATATAAATTCCGATCAACCGGGTATGGAACAAAATTTTTAATAAAATTAAATATGAACAAAAATTAAAAAACAAAATTTGAAGGGCATACTTTTAAAAGTTTTGCGATTTTGATAAAGTTTCTAGATTAAAATCACAAAATTAAAAAATTAAGAAAAATCTATTTTGGATCATATAAAAATGTAAACCCACATAGTAGACAAGGACCATGATCCTTAAAGTTTCTTATCCGGCCAATAAAAAATTAAGAAAATATAATCCAACGATTATAAATGCAAGTTTACATAGTCATACGGATTGACACCGCAAACCAGTTGCAACAGAGGTAAAATTACCACCTTAATTTCGTGTGGCACCAAACCATATTGGGTTGGGAAGAGTTGGCGGGAATCTTGGCGCGCTAGTTTTAGGTTTGCGCCAAAAATCCAATATCTTATTTCTCTCTCCCAGAAACTGAGATACCAAAACTCCCCAAAATTGCTACCTAATTTTTTTATAAAAACCCTCGCTGATAACCCAAGCAAATTCATTCTTCCTCTTCGTTCCTACCACCACCATGATCCAGTGAAAAGCTTCAATTTATAACCAATCAATTTTAAAACAATGCTGTAGAATGATGAGATGGAATAGTTTGTTGTTCGATTTTTTTTTCTCTATCTCTAATTTCAACAGTGATGAATATCAATTCTTGAGTTGAAATACTAGGTTTCAAGTTATGATTTTGGTTTTTAACTTTTGTTTTTTGATTTTTAAAGATTTCATCTCTATTTTGCTGAGTGGTAATTTTTTTTTTTTGTTCAACTTATCAAATTACAGTCAGGGAATGTACAAATTTCTGTGATTTTAGAGTTAGGGTTCTCACAAATCTTTGAAATCTCTTTGTTTTCTTCTGTTTTCTACATATACCAAAGTTAGCATATGTTAGGGTTTAAGTTTCGTTGTTCAATTTTTATGCTGCTAATAGAGACAATTATGTTTAATTGGGGTTTATTTTCACGTCTCTGAACTAATTTAGGGTTATTTCTATTTCTCAGAAATCTATGATGTTATTCTTCTCTTATAACCTGTTTGACAGAATTACTCTGAGAATTTTCTAACAGATTGGGTAATATAATTTCGACGAACTAGATTTGGTAACCTAGTGCAACTTCATCTATTTCTCAACACCTCGATTGTCTATTTGGCCTTATAACCACAGCTAGCTCCTTCTTCCCTCTCAATCTCTGTGGTAAAACCCAAACTTGACATTGTCTCATACTGAAAAATCCAACTTCACGAAAGAGCTGAGCAATGAAAATGGGTGTTTTGTTTGCCCTTGTTTTCTTTTCCTTCCTGTCAATCTCAAGTAAGTTTCTTTTATTTCTCAGAAAAATAAGATATGAGTACCCCTTTCTTCATAGTTTTTTACTTTGAATTTTAGTTTTGAGTGAATCGTAGCTCCAGACTGAACTTTTTTGACATCTAGCTTTTCCTGAAGAGCTGTTCAAAATCTGGAATCAAAAGTTTTATAGGTGTTAATTGCCAAGGTCAGTTGCTTAGTTGCATGCATTTCAATTTTAGTACTTGATAAATTTTATGCTTTTATTATTGGACTGCTCTGGACTAAGTGGAAAAACATTATCTGAGCTACTCTGTTCTTCAAGTAGTTTAGGACATAGTTCCAAATTTTATGGGACTTGTTATGCATTTACAGTCTTTAAATTTAATTTTACATCTATCGTTGGTAATTTTTGCTTCCCTATGTGATGTTTTGAATCATTGTGTTCAATAATTAGCCAATACTCTATTCAAAATTGGTTCTCTGCATTTCTAGTCTTGGTTATTGAACAACTTTTTGTGAGAATATGTCTTATTTGGTTAAATCCATGATGCTTAAAGTAGCTCTAAGGGTTTTCTTCATAGTGATGATTTGGATATCATTTCTCTTGAAATAGTTCCAGACCTTTCTTCATGGAAATGAAATATAATCTATTTTTAAAAGATAAAATGTTAAAGTTTCTTCATTTCCCTAAGGAGATTTACTTTAGTGTGCTGATGGCATAAGCCTTGTATGTTCCTGCAGTTACTGCACGGGATAATTGTGTGGATATCCATGTTCTCAGCATCCATTTTGCACACCGATTTTTGCATAAGTGACCACAAGTTTATACATGTTACTATTAGCTTTAAAATGTGCAAGTCATCTAAATTAGTATTAATGCATAAGATGGTCTCCCGAATCTGGTTTAATCTAACTACTACATATGCATTCACTCCTTCAATCCCCTTGTTTTGTTTGTAGTCTTATGCAAAGTTTGTATAGTAACAATGAACATTTACTTGCTACAGGAAGCACAAAAGCGTTTTGACAAGGCTATGCTTCTTTATGATCAGGTATCTTTACCATTCATGAAAGCAATGGTAGTTCTGTGCGACAGGATCGCGAGAAGTTTGTCCCTGTGGAAAGGCACAAGTACAGATTAGCTACTGTGGTAGAGGAGGTATTGGATGACTCTGATTTGTCTAAGAATCCAAAGAATTCATCCCCCTCTCGTGTAATTGTTTAACTACATTCTAATCTAGTTAAAACAAATTTGAGAAACTCCACAGTGCAAGATCTACCTTAAAACACTCAAGACCATTTTGTCTATTTGAACTGATCTTTTGTCAGGTTCATATTGGTTCTAGGTCCATGATAGTAGTAGTATTCTCCTTTGATGCTGGCAGGTTTATGATTAGGTATTCTCCAAGCATTGCAAATCCTGATGAGTCTGTTCCCTCTTGACAGTCTGCAAGATTGTTAACAACTGGCAGATTACTTGGGGCGGCAATGTATGACAGACTCTGGCAGTTTAAATGCCAGAAAAAGTTTAACATATTCATTTTTTTACTGGTTTCTGTGCCATCTTAAATTCCTCCTTGATATCAAAAGAACTCTTTCCCAACAGGCAGTTACTGAAGCTAGACCACTTTCACCTGAAGCAGTACTAGTTAGCTTTTGATCTTCGCCAGGGATGCTGATTGGTCGTCTGAAATTTTCCAACCATCCCTGCCTTCAGGGTTCACCGGAAGCTCAGCATAACAACACCATCAACAAAAAACATTGTAAAAAAATAAATGCCTGTAATCAAATGAAATGAAATAAATAAACTGTTGTTCAAAGGTAACAAATAACAAGTATGTTAAAAGCCCCAAAATCCCATAATACTTGAAAATATATGTTGTGGACATTCAATGGAAATTATTCATTTGAAGAAACAGAAAGATAATAATATTAAGCAGCTACCCTGCAGCAGGATGCCAAACCGTGCAACATATGCATACCAAAGTTGTGAATGGTGTGGAAACTGATATCATTTCTATTAACTGCTGCAGCTGCTTCTGGGCAGTGCACTACTAATTGAAACTAAGCTTTCCTTGTAAACCTCACCTCTGAACACTATACCTAGGTCTTCGAACGATGCATCAACAATTTCAATATCCTTTATTTTATTTTATTGTAAAAGAACTGATAAACACACTGAAACAAAAAAAAATTATAATCAAATTATAGTCAATTTAGTCGACTCATGTTAAAAAAAATTCAATTTGTGCATCCAAACATTTGCTCATAGTAAAACAATGATTTGGACAAGTTTTCATGTTTCCATTAAACAAATCCTAATAATATTGTTGGATTAATACTAATTAAGTTTTCAAATGTCAATTTCAAAAACTGACTTCTTTTGAAATGGTGGTGGCGGCTTAAACTTAGTTGTTGGGAGAGGTTTTACCAAGTAATTCATTTTTTGGTTGCTACGAGTATGTGCTTCAAAGTAAAGAGCTACATGAGCACTTTTTTAGATGCTATATGGATTACATGGAAAAAGGATATAGCGACCAAACACGTCTGGCCATGGCTAAAAATTAGTTGACACAACTTTAAAGCAGCCCAACTATTTTGTAGTTGCAAGTTTTGTAGCTTAAACCCTTAAAGCAACTAAAATATTGGGCTCTTGCTAACATTTAGAGCAACAATTTAATTTTCTGTTGCTACGAGTATGTCTGAAAGTAAAGAGCTAGATTAGCACTTTTTTAGATGCTATATAGGTTACTTGGAAAAAGGATATAGCGACCAAACACATCTGGCTATGGTTAAAAATTAGTTGACACAGATTTAAAGCAACCAAATTATTTGGCAGTTGCAAGTTTTGTAGCTTAAACTATTAAAGCGACTAAAATATTGGGCTCTTGCTAACATTTAGAGCAACCAATTTATTTTTTTGTTGCTACGAGTCTATGCCTCAAAGTAAATAGCTACATGATCACTTTTCTAGTTGCTATAAATTACTTGAACAAAGGATCTAGTGATTAAATATATTTTTTCATTGCTAAATAATAGTGGACACAGGTTTATAGCCGTCAAAATTTCTGGCAGTTGCAATTTTAGATGCTTAAACTATTAAAGCGACTAAATTTTTGAGTTCTTGCTAATATTTCGGTCACTTAAACCCGTTTTTCTTGTAGTGTACTAACCCATGGGCGTTGCAGAATCATGTCATATTGATGGTGTCTTTTTGACAAAGGAGAAAATTATAAAAAAAAAATTCGCCTAGGTGCAGAAGTATGAAATAAATATGTATAAATTCCTGACCCGGCATCAGAATTATAAATACATATTATTATCTTATGTTCCGCAAGAGAATTGAGAATGCACTCATCTCATGGTTAAATTATCTCTGCTGCCCTTTTTTCATATATATACACCATACAAATTTCAGATCTTTACTCAACTAAATCCTCGTTGTTTCATGTGCAACCATGTAAACTATTTGTATAAAACAGAATTTACTAATTATACAAAATTATAAACATTCGGAATAGAGGCTACGCATATCTGAACAAAAACACTAATTAGATGATACTATCTAATTGCAGAGTCGCATCAAGCATAATCTCAAGTTGCAAACTTCCACGGCTAAATCTCTTGAATATGTTCTGTATGCACTGCATAAATGCTAACGTTAAATCTCATGCGACTGGGAAACCCTAAATAGGCCATAAATATAGCCACGACATTAAAAAATGTCAAAGCTAGTTGTGCACAAAACATAACCATGGCATTGGTAACATCTAACCTTCGTGAACCCTAGCCACAGTCCCAACACGAATAAGTAGTATACATATGTGCCAAAAGACCAGAAAAGCTAACATGCCACACATGCATATTAGGGAGGAAATGGGCTGGCAACAGCGGTGGCTTGGCTAATTAGTTAGCGCTGTCGGCAGCGCTAGCATGTGCTAGCACAGGCATAAAATAATTATCGTTGTCAGCAGTGCTAGTAGAAACGCTAACTAGTTTGCACAGCCAGCAGCGCTACTTTAGTGCCAATGCTATCCTTCTCCCTCTTTTCTTTTTATACTTGCACCCGTGCTCGTGTCAGCCATCTCCCTTGCTATTTGCACCAATACTTTGCCATAATTATGATGTGTTGATACAAACTTATCAATAGTTTTATCTTATAACAAACCCACGTGTTTTGAGTCCATGACTCAAATAACTCCACGAGAAATCAAAGCATAATGGGGGGATAAAACATGGGGTTTTGGTCTGGCGGTTATAGCAACATGGGTGTAACGACACCCATGATAAGTAAGTTACAAAGTCGTGGAAAATGTGAAGTAGTTAACGGAGTAATGGAGTAATGGTTTCCAGAAGATTCCTAGGCGGTTAAATCATTAACCCCACAACTCCCACATCTCCATCTCTTCACTATCTCCACGACTTTACAAGCAAACGTGTTTACACTTTACTATTATAAATAGGCTACTCATCCCATTTCAGAAACACAACAAGCTCACGAATCTCTCAAGCTATGTTGCTTTCTCAATAGTTCTAATACTCGATACACAATTCAACACACTTGTCTCCTTAAACTTTTTTTGCTTCCCTCCTCTAAGTTCAACCCATTTCCTCTTATCGTGACCGAAGAAGGGCAGAACGACTACTATCGTTGTTTAGGATGGCTCTGTAGGATTTTGATATATGAATCTAAAAAAAGTACATCTACATTACATTGTTTTGCATATAAACAATTTATAGGTACTGCCAATTGGCGACCACAATTGGAGATCAATCTCTCGATCACGAATCCAATTTTTCAACTATCCAAAACTCTATTCTTCAATCACTCAAAAATGGTGGATCTCGGATCAGGTTCAAAAACTAATCCCAATTCAGGTTCAAAAACCACTTCGAATGATGGTAACACCAGTGGTGGAACTCCAGAAATTGTTCCTCGAAACACCACCACTGAAAACACTAAAACTCATTTCCATACCAATGAAGTGAGCAGGCACCACCTACCATGGATGATTTGTTGAATCAACAAGATACCTTAGATGAAACTCAAGTAGCCATGGCCACTACCTAGAAGGAAGTTCTCACTTTTCTCAAGACTCTAACGGAGCAGTTATCACCGGAACAACGCCATCGTCAAATGGAAAAATCTAAGAATACAACTGCCGACGACGCCAACACGTCGAGAGATAACTCCCAGGAAAATGACGAGGTACATATTATCATTGATCTTGTACCAGAAAGAAATCAACCACGACAAAATTTTGTCACTCGCGAAGATCTGGAAAGGCTCCTGCAAAATCGTGGAAAGGAAGATTCATCTTCATACCACCAACATCAACCCCCTTACCCAACTGAAATCCATTGGATTGAACTTCCAAATAGGTATTCGTCTCCTCCATTCTCATTGTAAGATGGCACCGGGAATTCTCGAGAACATATTTCTCGATTCTTAGAATCATTAAGAGTTCATAAATATAACCAAGTATTGCGCTCAAGGAATTCTCCAAATATCTTACCAGAAAAGCTTACACCTAGTATAACAATCTCGCCCCCAACAACATCTCCAGTTGGTTTCAAAGGAATAACGAGTAGCCCAACGAATAAGTAAAGAGATTCAGAACACAAGTTCTCGACTGCCATGACTAGAATGTAACTGAACAACAATTGGTGGAGCTTTGCATTAATGGTATGATTCTTGTTTATCGTGCTTTATTAGAAAATTTACAATTTCAAACCTTCTCTGAGCTACATGAGGCCGCCAAAAGATCAGAAACAACCTCCCCAGCCTTTTTGGAAAGAGCGAGGCCCGCCATAGAAGAAATCCATGGAAACACTCGTGGAAGTAGACGTCTGGTGAACAAACAACATTCTACCTAACACTCCATAGGTGTTGTTACTGAGGAAGGATGAAAAAGGAAGGAACCTTCTCAATCAACGTCGGAGACTAAACGCGCTACGTCGACTCTGGCAACAGCCTCAGTATCAACTCAAGGACAAGGATCGGCCAAGACTTCATGTCATCCACGACAAACCAAGACAGATGTGATAATCCCAAATTTCCCCTTTCTCATGGAGGAGGCCCTCGAACTACTGGAACTACGGGTACAAAATTGAGCTATCAAGTTACCACCTATACGACATCCACCCACTGAAGAAGACATGTCAAATTCAAAATATTGTCACTTTCATGGATTTGTAAACCACCCCACCAGCGAATGCAATGGTCTAAGACATATCCTCAGAGAAAAAATCGATTCAGGAGAGCTATATTTGGGGACTGAAGGAATCCACAGGGATCCCCTCCCAGTTAGGAGTTTCACTCTCTCTGGGGACTCAGTCAAAAAAGTTGTCCAATCTATGATGAAGCGCATATGTGAGCTTCTTTACTTTTCGAAGGCGCAATGAAAATATATTTTCACCGCCCTCAATCGTGTTGTATCGGGTAAGCGTCTACTCTTTGCTGAAGATGATACTACATATCCCAAGTCCGCTTCAGATGTGGTCATCCAACGCCATAAGAAGCCTATCTAGGGAATTCTCACCATTGTTTTCCTCAAGGACACCGAGTTCGAGAACATGCTGATTGATGAAGGTGCCGATGTCAATATTATCACTATCAAAACTATGAGAGCTGCGGGAATTTCAAGGAACGAAGCTACATGCTCGCCAACCTTAATCAAGAATTCTGAAGGAAAGTTCAGGAGTGCTTATGGCTACATCGCTCTTGAAGTGAAAACAGGTGATATCCGAACACATGCCAAATTTCATATTATCAAAGAGGATCCAAGTTACGACATGATTCTTGGACGCCCATAGTTCCGTAGCAATAATATGGAAGCAAGTGTACCTCTTTTGTCGGCACCAACACCTCCAATACTTTCAGACAAGCCAGAAAATCCCGAAGATTCCCTGTCAGATGAGTTTCGTCGCACAATAATTTTGGATGTGAAGCAGTTTCCAGAAGAGGACATGACATCATATGTTCGAAGGTTTTACATACAAGTAAGTCACATCCAACCAACTCCTTTGCAACCAGCAATCCCATGTCCCATCAAAGCTTGTGGATTTGACCCGGATATCAACCCTACTCTGAATCGGCGATGTGAATGAGAAGCTAATAAGAAAATTAAATGGGTATAGGTTGTCTCTACTGGAGATAAGAAAATTAATAACCCGGTTATTCAGAAGACATGTCCTGAAGATGAGGTTCCTGAAACCAATGCCTTCCATGTCGAATATATAGTGAAGAAGTTAACAGCCTCTTCTAAAGAAGAGCCATATCTCATCACTGAAATCTTAATCGATGGTTACTAAAAGCTTGTCAATACTGACAAGTAAAAAGGGGTGGTCATACAAGACAAGTAGCTGACAACTCACAACACTTTAAGCATTTTACCACCATCCCGATTTATTCCCCTATTTTATGCAATATTTGTAATTCCTTCAAAATGTTTACATAATCTTGCATTCATACTTAGGATTTCAATTCATTAAATCAAGCAAAATATTATTTCTTTTCAAAAAAAAAAAACCTTGCAAATTATTGAGAAATCTCTATCTACTCAAAAATACCAAAATAAAACCACAAAAAGCCATATGTCTCAAAACCTATAAAAAGATTAGGAAAACCTAGAAAAATTCCTTGAAAACTGGTTCAACACCTTCAGCGTATGCTTTCTCTATTTGCTCAAGCGCCTCAGTTGCGAGCTTCAACTCCTGAGAAAGCTTACCAACTTCACATTTAGCCTTGGCAATCGTCTCCAAGATATAAGATGCACCTTTCTCTTGTAAATACTTTTCAATAGCTTTTAAATGACAACGGAGCAAGGCGACATTAAGCTCATCTCTTTCAGCCTCCTCCAAGGAATCATTCTATTCTTGAATAACTATCTCATATATTTCTCTACGGGGAATGACGATCATCTCATTCAAGTTAACAGCAGTACAAACACATTCCTTTCCAGAGTACGATAGTTTTCAGGATTACCAAGGAAGAAATGGCCAAACTTCTTCCATATCTTGGTGTACAGCTCAGCATGGTCAGACAGAACAGTAAATCCCCCAATGCACACATGTTTTTGTCTAATCCTATCAAACTTGAAGTCAAAGCTAACTCCAAGGTTCGGCTACTCAACTGGAACAATCTCCATCATATTGTATTCTGTACAATGACGCCACTCGGAGTACTTTCTTCAACAACCACAGCAGAAGGAGCTCGTTCGTGATTCTAAGGTAGAAAAGACATATCACTAGTATCATGATTCATTCAAAAATTGTTAAAGTCTTTCATAAAATCATGTGTGGTTCTACACATTTGGTGGTTTAAGAGTTATAATCATGTTATTATGATTATGAAATAATGGATTAAACTTACTTGGAGACGTGATAATCTATCATAAGCATAAGGAACCTCATTATGCGACTCGCCACCAAGTTCTTCGTTCTCAGATTCAGATTCTTCAATTACTTCGGTATGGGACAATATTTCAGGTTTGTTATCATATTGATTTTTTTTATCAGTAATTCCAACCACAGTGGTACCTCCTGATGCTAGAGTATCCGTTATGCTAGTCACCTAAGAAGGATGATTATTTCTAAGAGTCAGAATCCATTAAGTTCATCAAGATGAAAATTTTTACAACTCAGAATCCATTAAGTATCTGTTATGCTAGTCATATGAGGAACCAATCACAGCTGGGACACCCAACTTGAAAGTTTGATATTCGGGTTACCTTGACGAGTTATGCTCCCATACTGTACAAAGGCATTTATCAAGACAAAATATAACTATATTTCGTACATAAAAAAAGAATAAGAGAAAAAACAAAGGGCTTACTTTCTTCAAAGGACGGTGTCCAATTCCAGGCGTAATTATTCGTGGTCTCTTTTCCCCAGGATGAGGAACGACGTTCACTGCAACATCAGGAGCAAAGTATTCGGGGAACCATAAGTTCAAGAAATAAATTAGACGCTTACTTGTGTCAAGTTAACAATCGAATCATGTTTCACTCTAGAAGTAATTATCAAGTTGGGTCGAGCTGTCAACTCCCCCTCAGAAGGCTCACCGCGTACATTAGAGGGCTCTTCAGACATAAAGTTCTTTAGGAGAATAAGTTGTGCATTCCAGAAATCAGCATATTCAGGCAGCGGCACGTCCTTTTCTATCATCCTGAAGGAAAGGAATGCTTTTATCAGGAATGGTATGAGCACCCACAGATCGCTGAAGCTCGTCTATAGGAGGTGCCACGGTACGAAAACAAGGAATAGACTGATCGAAACACATTTTCTGAGATGCTCTGTCAATATTATAACTCTGCATGACATATTCGTCGAAGCGAACAACGAGTATATATCCTGGGATACAACTATCATAAAAATAGCCTCGCCGAATGTATCAATATTAACCTCACCAGTAGGACCAGAGCGTAGGCTAAGATCAGAACTCTCAGCAAAAGTCTCCGGTGGAATCACATATTGAATCATTGAACCCCAAGGTATGAAATTCACCTTCTTCTCATTGTTCATTAAACTAATAAGGCTAACAGGATAAGGTTTCTTCTTACTCCAACAGAGTATTCTAGTATACTCTATCTTTGTGCTTGGAAAAGAAGATTCGGTCTTTGGTGCATATTCAGGAAAGTGTTCCCATAGTCAGGCTTGCATAAATATAATAGGGATAAAAGACTCTATCTTGGCATGAACAATAGAAATTTTCATGTCACGAATAAAGTTATCCAAATGAGAGTATAAAGAGCCTAGAAATAGATTACCAAGAGGAAGGGTTCTTCCACTAGAAAGAACAACAACAAGCGGAGCAAACCCAGACTTTAATTGGTCTCCAGGGGAATCTTCGAACACATCTCTAGAAAGACAGAGTAAAATAAACGCAGCAAGGCATTAAGGATTGTCAGCAGCAAGACCGTCAACACTTGTACTTCCATTCCACCAATGATCAACCCAAGACAAATAATTCTTGTTGTTGCAACCAACAGACTTCTGTAGAGCTTTTATTTTCTGAATAAGGATAGTACCATGCGTCTTATCCTCCTCGGACCATTCAAGCGGAACACTACCAACAACAGGCAGCTGCAGCAAGACCACCACATCAAGCACATACTGTTGAATGAGCTGGGCTACCCCAGCGAGAAATAAATGCAAGCAGACCCTTTGTATCCTTATTAATTCTCAGAGTCTCAGACACTCACACAGTATGGAGTATACTAGCATTTCCAAGACCAGCTTTACTTGAGGATTCTACAACATAACTTTAGTCCATCCTTTCCATTCAGGCAAAGGAATCTGAAATGTCTTAGAATTAACAAATGATGGCATTTATTCTGTTCTCTGCAGAAAGAACCTGACAATAGCCCGCGGGTAAACATCGATAAGCGGATGAGTGCTATTGATATTTCGAATAAAATTGTCGACATAGCCAGGGTCATCAGCTTCTTCAACAATACCATCAAAGAAATTATCATGAATACTGGGTATGTCGTCTAGAGAAATAATATCATAATTTTTTCTTCCGCCATGACTAGTAGTTGTGGTGGCATTATATTCACAATCGTTCGACATATACAATGGGTTTATATAACATTTACGTCAACTACTAGAGAAATCATGCGCAAGATGCAATTGCATCAACTATTACTCCTCTAGCAATTACTCGACAACATCGGAATTGAATCATAATTTCGGGTAACTTCCGATAACTAAGCTTGTTAATTTATTTTGCTTGTATAAGTAAATAAAAATTACCATCTAGTGCTTACCATAAAACATTATTCTTCCGCATTTAGAAGGGGACTTGATGTTGATGGTGGATTTTCGATAAAGGAGAAAATTGTAATATTTCTTTTCGCCTAGCTGCAGAAACATTAAATAAATATGTATAAATTCCTGACCCGACATCAGAATTATAAATACATACTTTTATCTTACATTCCGCAAGAGAATTGAGAATGCACACTCATCTCATGCCTAAATTAGCTTTGCATTACATATATATGTGCCATAAAAATTTCATATTTTTACTCAACCAAATCCCCGTTATTTCATGTGCAACCATGTAAACTGTTTGTATAAAACAAAATTTACTAATTATACAAAATTACAAACATTCTGAATAGATGCTACGTCATATCTGAACTAAAACACTAATTAGATGCATATTATCTAATTGCATAGTCGCATCAAGCATAAATGCTAACGTTAAATTTCATGCGACTGAGAAACCCTAAATAGGCCATAAATATAACCACGACATTAATAAATGTCGAAGCTTGTGGTGCACAGAAAATAACCATGGCATTGGTAAAATCTAGCCTTAGCGAACCCTAGCCGCAGTCACAACACGAATAAGTAGCATACACATGTGCCAAAAGGACAGAAAAGCTAACATACCACACATGAACATTAGGGAGGGAATGTGATGCAACAGTGGTGCCCATGCTAACTAGTTAGCGTTGTCGGCAGCGCTAGTATGTACTAGTACATGCGCAAAATAGTTAGCGCTTCCAGCAACGCTACCTTAGCTCCATTGCTACCCTTCTCCCTTTTTTCCTTTTATGCGTCTTCTAGGCCTTCACTCTTGCACCCGTGCTCGTGTCATCCTTCTCCCTTGCTATTTGCACCAATACTTGGCCATAATTTATGTTGTGTTGATAGAAACTCATCAATAGATTCACTTTATAACAAACTCACATGTTTTGAGTCCATGACTCCACTAACTCTACGTGAAATCAAATAATAATAGGGGATAAAACATGGGGTTTTTGCCTCCCTCCCCTAAGATCAACCCATTTCCTCTCATCGTGACCGAAGCAGGGCGAAACGGCTACCATCGTGGTTTAGGCTGGTTCTGTACGATTTTGATATCTGAATCTAAATAAAATACTTCTTCAGTACATTGTTTTGCCCAGAATCAATTTTTAGGCACGAAACGTCCCAAAGGGACGTGGCCTGCGTTTAGCGCAAAGTTAACTTTGAGTAAGCGTAAAAGAGTGGCGCGTCCTCAGGGACGTGGCCTAAGTTGGTTAGCGCGTTGCCGCTTAGAAATGGCGCATCGTCAGGGAAGTGCCTTAGATTGGCTAGTGTGTTAGCACTTAGGAATGAAACTTCTTCAGGGACGTGCCTAAATAGTTAGCGCTGGTTAGCGCTTAGGAATTGCTAGTGCTATTAGTGCTAGGAGTGGCGCATCCTCAGGGACGTGCCCTAGATAGTTAGCGCTGGTTAGCACTTAGGAATTGCTAGCGATGTTAGCGCTCGGAGTGGCGTTTCCTCATGGGACGTAACCAAAATAGTTATAGTTGGTTAGCACTTAGTGTAATGGGCTAGTTTTAGCCTAGGTGATAGCGTAGAGAAGCTAGGTTTGTCCTAGTGCTAAGTGCTATATTAGAGGTATTGCTCTTTGATTGTGGCACGTTCAAGAGGAACGATATATAATTTAGGGCATATCCTTGAGGATACTGCTAAAGTGGCATATTTTGTAAAGCCAAGATGGCAGATGCGCATTCGATACAAGTTCGAGGAATTCAGTTGCGGAATTTATGCGACTCGAGACTGGTTCAAATGGAATAAGTATTGTGAGTGTTTAAGAGGCTACATTATCAGTTTAGAATGTCTGTAATTATTTGTAGAAACTGTATTCTTAATCCACTTGCGGAATATAAGTAAAGATATAGTATTTCTTATTTTAATATAGGGCTAGATGCATGCGCGTAAATATGCAGGTGTACTTCTATGTTCCTGCTGCTAGGCATAATACAATTTTACTATTCTAGCCCTTGTCAAAAACCCACCATCTACATTAAGTCCCCTGCTTAGTGAGGAATAGTAATGTTGCACAGTAAGCTCTAGATGGTGTATGCTTATAATAATTGTATATGCATAATTAAAATTTTAAAAGTATGGGAAGATATACTTAGCTTTTTGAGTGTTTGAGTATGCGCCCCTTATCATTAATCTTGGATATGATTAGTAGGTGTCCACGTTCTTGTAGGAATTCTGATTCTCGGGGAAGTACGAAATATCGCTAACGTTAGCAAAAGTCTTAGTTTTACCTTAGTTTCTTCCTCCAAAATGATTCTCTCCTATATATACACCAAAGTCATAATGATGGATAAATTGTTTTCCTTCTCATTTAGTAGAAGTTGCTTACTACTTTTGTTAACAGCGTTAAAAGACAGCAACCTATCTTCGCTATCGTGAGCTAGCGCCAACACTGGCTCCTTCTTATCCATTATTTCTATCATCGTCAACAATATCAACACCAACATCTTGTTGAACGACATCAGGTAAGTTTAGGACACTGTTTTATCTTCTTGATTCTTTAGTGATGCGAGAGCTCATGTCTTCCATTGCGTTTGTCTTTATAGGTGTAGCAACCCTAGCTTCACGGCTTCCAACACCGTCTTCATCACCAACTCTGTTGTTGGTGGCGTAAAGTAAGTACAATCCTCTCATTTTCTTTTTGTTTTTTTACGTGAGTATTACCTCACAATTCTAGCACCAGTTTCCCTTTTGCAGGTAAAACCTTAACCCCATTGTTGCTCATTTGAGGTGAAATATTCTTCGAATAAACTTAGCCAAGTCAGTTAGGGTTTTCAGTTCTTGCTCTGTCTTTTCAAAAAGTATAAGGAATTAGGTACTATATTTTATCTTATAAGAAAACTCAAACCCATTGCAGATGTCTGACAAACATGATAATGATGTTGGTATGAATTCTATTCACAACAGGGGAAGTTTCTGATGCAGTAGTTCTTAAAAGTATACCTTATACTCGTGATAGATTGTTTGAGCATATTTCTGAAGATATCAGCATACCTTCTGGCTTCATTGGTTGTTTTATTCCTAACTCTGAAAAGTACCCAACTGTCCGGAGAGTTGTTTTTGATACTATCCCAAGGCTCTGTTTGCAGAGAGGAGATTATGTAGCTTCTTATATTGAATTTAAGACACATCAATCTCCCATAGCAAAGTGGACAAGTTGGTGCAAGGTAATGTTGAACGATACTTCAGTGAATAAAGTCTTAAAAGATACTCAAATACTTCATGTTGTAAGAATATTAGAAACTTTGTGGATCAGCAAAGATATAGAAGGCCTTTTGACCTTTGCTTTGCGTTGGTGTGAACCAAACCATTTTTCTATATGCGCCTTGGATGAGCTACAAGTACCCTGGAAGATGTGGTTAGTTTGTTACAGCTCCCGATCTTTGGGACTCTTCCTGTCGAAAATTCTACTGAAGAGATTCGAATGATGACGACCTTTGGAAGAAAGATAGAAGAACTCAAACAGGGAAAGGGACGATGTGGTGCATATTAATTGAAGTGGATTGATCATTGGTGGAATGAGAAGACCGATGATGACGATCCCACCATTAGTGACCCTTTGACCATTGCAGCATTTCTGACACTTTGGTTGTCTAGAGATGTATTTAAGGACTTCCCTATTGGCAGATTGAAGTTGTTAGTTGTTCCTCTGGCAGTAGCACTTACTGATAGTGAATGTATCCCTCTTGGTAAATTGTTCCTTGGTTATTTGTATTCTCATTTAGATTCATTGGCTCGCGATATGAAAACTTGTAACGGGTTTATGAAGATCGATTCTTGCGTTCATACTGCGTTTCTCCAAGCATGGTTATGGGAACATTTCCTAAGTTATGCACCTCTGCCTAGAACTTCCTATCCGTCTGAAGACATTTATTATGCAAGAATTTATCGTTGTCATAGGAGAAAATTTACCTCTGTAAGTTTAGCTTATTTGATAGATATTCAGAATGAAGTGAACCTCAAATCTTGAGATTCTGAGCACGAGCGTATACTTTATTCTTCTGCTTTTGCTGGAACTGTTTAGATGGTTCTCTGGTCAGGTCTAAAAAGGAAAAATAATGCTCTTTCTTCTGGAAAGAACACATTTATAAATAGCTCTATCCTAGGTTACATCCTTGCCTTTCGTTCATAAGGTTATTCAGTGCAAGCGTACAATATTGATTGTGCGTCTCGTCAAATGGGTTTCGACCAGGAAGTACCTTGTGATCACAGTGCGGCTCCATCTATTAAAAAGTTAAAAGAGAGTCTGTATGTCTTCCTTGTTGAAGGAATAAACATCCCTTTCTTTTGTCGATATAGGAAGCATCGTGTATCATACTTGTACACACGCTTCTAGAATGAAGAAAGAAGTCACTTCAAAGAATTTATCTCAAAATCTTCGTTGATGATGAGTTGTGCTCCTTCCAAGAGGGATAAAGCTTGCAGTCCCAATTTGCAGAGATCAAATGAGATTAAGCAAAAGCTCATTATTGATGTGTCTCAAAAGGTAATGGTACTTTTATCTTCTTAATCTTAACATATGACTATTATGATTCTTTGCTTTTATTCCTTTTAGTAGACTGGGGCCGTACTCCCTTGAGTGAGTGTAACTTCTGCTGCTGCTGATAGTCCCTATCCTGTAAGACAAGGACCACGAATGATTCTTCCTGGAAGCAAGACTGGTCCTCGTAAAAATATAAGTCTTCAACTCGTCATTCTTGATACTTCGGCATTTTTAAATTATAATATGCTTTATTGTCTTGTAGTAGCATGTGAGTGCAAATTTTCCTATTTACTCCATTGACGCTTCTGAGGCTTCAAGAGACACCATGAGCATAGAGGATGAACACGAGTCAGGGGATAAGGATCTCGAATAAGCGTCTTGTACAAAAGAAATTCATGAAGGGTCTGAATCCGATTCCGTTGATAACAAAGTAAGCAGTGAATGTGAAGTGGTGATGGACTCTTCCACTAACTTGGATCCTCCTCAAGTAAGTTTTACCCTCTTTATGGCCTTAATAGACTATATTAACTCTTCAAATTTCTTACATGAATATTACTATGCTTGAATTTTGCAAAGTATTCATAGATTTTCGTCATTAGAAAATTTCAGAAGTATAATGCTTAGGAAAAACGTTGTGGAATCTTCATACGACTGCAATTTTGGATGATTGACCCCTCTATATTCATTAGAAAATAATTTTCTACGTCTTGAAAGAAGAAATACTGGTTTTGAGCTTGTTTTCAGCGTCAAAATGACCCAACAGTAGAATCCAAGAAGTATCCAGGAAAATTCTGACAGTTTTCAGACCCAACAACTCTAGCCGTTTTTTCCATAACTCTTAGCTAATTTATCCGATCAATGCTCCCTTTTAGTATGTTGTATTAGACATCCATACAAAACTTTTGACATAAGACTCATTCCTAGATTCTTTACCACTTGTCGCCAGCTTCAGAGTATCCGAGAGGCAATGTAAATTGCTTCTGATGCATTTTTTGTAAAATGTCTTGTGATTGTTACAACTCATATATTTCTTCAAATACCACTTTATAATGAATATATATGATGTTTATGAGTATGTAAAACAAGTTTTATGATTCATGCTCAAAAATTTTATGTTGGGATACTCTGACTTAATATGATTGTATCCTCTTTACTTTTAGGGGAAGAATGACCGAAATCAGAGAATTGAGCTTGTGAGTGAAGGAACAAGAGTTACCATTGATCCCGATGTAGATAATGTCATATCCCATTCTTAAAATCATAAGAGGACCCTAGTTTGCATGCTTGTTGAGGATAGTGCTTCCACTGACGTCGTTATGCAGAATGGAAGTGCAGTAGAGAGCGTGCCCGCCCATCGAGTATCCTAATACGGTATTAGTGTTGACTGCCGTTTCAGTAGGACGCTTCCTGGGTACTTATGTGTTGGTGGATTTGCTTTTCCATCCACTTATGTCGAATTATATACAAAAATATGGAAGAAGTTCGGTGATAAATGTCTAAAACACCTTAATTATTATCTATTGATTATGTTTTTTTTGTTATTTTTCTTGTAAATTTCATATTTTACGCTTGTTTTTGAGTTTTATAGGTATATTAGAGGCATAAAAGCGTGAGCCGTAATTAAAACATTATAAAGTTGATGATTTCCACCCAGAATTTGATCACCGGGTCGTGTTAATTCCATATGAATCAGTACTGAGAAGCATGTACCCATCACTCCAGCAATGACGTCAAAGATGAAATAGAGAGTACTTATTTATTTATGGTTAGTGGAGAAGAGCCTTCGATTCAGATTTGTCATAAAATAGAGATTGAATGATTCCCCCTAGACAGACAGATGTAGTGTTGTTTGAAATGCTCGTTGGAATTGATCCTTAGAGGTTCCAACCAGGGAGCGCGGAGGTCCCAAAAACGCATAATTTCTCCTCCAAAAATGACCTTCCCTGTTGGGGAACGCAATAGATATTTACCTAAACCGGTAGGTCCTTGAGCGGATCAGGAGCTCAAGGCATCGCTTGACAACGTTGGATGTGGCGGAATCAAAGCATAAAAGCACACAAATCTCACTTTTGTCAAAAACAGTGAATTACTAGGGCGAATCTCCTTAAAGCATTGCAAGGAGTCAAACTGCTTCTTTATAAGGGCAGACGCGACTATACTCGAGGCAGCCAGGGAAATTTAGACTAAATTCACTAAAAGATAAGCTATGGTTAGATCAGGGCCACCACTTCATATTATAACCTAAAGCAAAAACTAGGTCGACTATCTTTATTTTTCTTCTCTCAACAGACCGAGTGACTGCACCATTCACGCCGGAGTAGGTTCAACGTTCAAGTCGAGTTTAAGACAGTAAGAAGAAGAGAAATACAGTGAAACAAATAGAAGAAATGGAGGCGCTGTTGGCTTGAGGTCTGATGTCGTGAGGTGGTGTCGCTGTTGTGAAAATGAGTATAAAATTGAATCTGTGAGCAAGAAAAGGGAGAAAGTTGAGATTGCCGTGAATAATGAATGGGTTCGCTGTGAAGAAAAGAAATAAGGGTTGGGTCTGTAACAAGAAAATAGGCAATGGGTATGATTTATTTTGAATCTATTATTATAGGGAAGAAGATGATAGTTGAGTTCGTTTTACATCAAGAAAGAGATTGAAGAAAGTGGATCTGGTAGTTGTGGTTGGTGATGGAACTCAGGGAGCAGACGAGAATAGAAGGTGGCTGTGTGAATAAGATAGAAGAAGGAATTAAGGGTTTCTCGAGAGAGTGAAACTCAGTTGAAGATGTTGAACTGAACTGTGACCGAGAATGAGAAGAAGTGGCTCGAGGAGAATGAGGTTAATGTTTGAATGAATCTGAGATGGTTAAGTGAAATTTCAAGCAAGACAGAACAGCCAAGAAAGAGGGTTCGAGTGAAGTTGTTGATGGGTTCTGCTATTGAGTTAAAGAACATTATCTTATGGGAACAGAGTCAGGTAAGATGGGTTTCATCTGATTTGCAATTTCGAAAGAAGGGATGAGCTTGCTGGTGGTTGAGATAGTGCAGTTCAAGGCAGAGATTGGTTTTGAGCCGAGAAGGAAACAGCTTAGAAGAAACAGAATTGAAGGTTGTGAAATGAGTAATTTGATGATTTAATTGAATGTGTTACCTTGCATTGAATGAATGAATGATAAAAAGTTTGCAGGGAAGGAAATTTGATGGTCAGTAAAACCTACAGTTCATGTTCAATTTCCACCAGAAACACACCATAGATTTTTGATTAAATGCCGCAGAGAACTGCCGTGAATATTAATGAATTTCCTTGTCAGTCTCATGGAACTGACAGCTTATGTGTTTGTGATAATCTGTTTGGCCTTTAGTTTATGGGCTGTTCCTTATGATTCTGATTTTGGTTTAGAGTTTGGTCGGGCTTGATCTATATTTGGAATTAAAGAATTTGGGTTTTATTAATAGAAGATGGTTCTAATCCAACAAGGGTTTCTACAGGTGAAAAAGCTATAAAAAGAAGACAATAAAAACAACAGAAATACTTTTTGAATCTGATTTTTGACACCTACCATTATGTTTTCTAGGGTTTGATACAAATTGAAGAGAAGCGGCCGAAATCGAGAACTACGCATCTAAGGTTTGTTTTATTGCTTTTCTTCTTATATTTAATTCAATTTGTATACTCCAAAACTATGAATAGCTAATTTTTTTATTGATTAAGGAGGATTTCGAAACTCCGTAACATGATTTATTAATCAATTTTTGCAAGTTAAATCTTTCGATAAACATCTTTTGTTGATTATCTTTTTTCGTTTTTATGACCATGAGATGTTTGCGAGTTATGTAAGTGCGCAGTTGGGTATCTTGTATGCAACTCTAATGCGAGAGAATTCTAATCCGTAATTGTTAGAGCAATCTTTACACAAGTAGCGATACATTATTTGTTGCAAAGGGATTTTATGGACAATAGTGTGAAATTGATAACCCTAGGTTAATGTGTCGAACTTATGAACATGTGACTAGGAACAACTTGATTCACAAATACTAATGCAATTGATTGAATTACACCTAGAGAGCTTAATTTACACCACGTTTTTGAGGGCGACCCAAAAAGAATTTGGGGCGACTAATAAAACAAAAAAAGGTCACTAAGAAGTAATATCAGCACACCCCTTATCCATATATTTTCTTTAATAGCTAATTTTTCCTTGTTTAATTAGTGTTAATGTTGATTAATTAGTTAATTAATTTTGGTTATAGTTAGTGTTAGAAAATTATTTGAGTTATAGTTTTAGAAAAGAAATAGAGAGTGTGTCAGAGAAGAAGAAGAAGAAGTTTGGGAAAACTAGGTTTTACCTAAAATCAATAACAAACATGGATGAGTACGAGGAAGAAGGTAAGAAACATCATGAAAAACATATTATTGAAGGTTCAATATCGTTTAGAGATGACGATTTGAGATATTTGTTGGATGATCCAAATTTTGGTGTGGAAGAAAACCTAGACGACGATTTAGCGAGAGAAAACGATGAATTACATCAAAATGAAGATAATGATGCATCAAAAAATCAGGTACTGTGCTAAGAAGCTCAAAAACCCACTTTGTATGCGTTTGTATGTGATCTTTAACAAAAAAAAATTTTTTTTTGCATGCATTTAATGCCATGGACGTCCCAGAATCGGTAGATAATGGAGTACCATATCTACCGATTACATACTACTGTGCAAAAATTATGGTATAATCGGTAGTCTCGTGAAGAATAATTACTACCGATTAAACAAAATCCCCAAATTGATTTTTTTTTCGGATTTTGATTTCATAATCGGTAGTTTAGGAATAATTACTATCTACCAATTATAGTTGTCGCCCCAAAAATGAATTTTTACCTATCGATTTAGAATCGGTAGTTTGTAAAATCACATATCTACCGATTGTGATTATAGCCAGAATTGATTTAAACTTAAAAATTTTACACTTTGTAATTGGTAGTTTAAAGATCAAATTTATCTACCGATTCCATTGTAATCGGTTGTTTTTAACAAATTAATCCTCCGATTATACATATTGTTCATTACTTTTTTCAGACTCCTCATGCTCTTAAGCACCATAGGGATATGTATGGCAGAAAGTTTACGCATTTTGCATGCTATGGTGTATTGAAAGAAAATGACAAGTATTATGATCACGAGTATTTCGATGACGACTATTGGTCAATTAGGCATCAAAACTAATCAAGTGTAATGTTATGATCTACTTTATGTCCTTAAATTCGATGAAAGAAGCCAAAAATCTTTATGTCGGTAGATAATAGTATATTCTAACTACCGATTATGTATCCATGGTAATTATTCTGTGATTCATATTTTGTCTTGGAGAATGCCCTTCACTTTAAGTGGCATGGATGAACTTTAAACGGGTTGAATCTGTCCATTACCTTGAGGATATTGAAATGAGCTTCGTAACGGTAATTTGATTGTTTCCATCGTCGCTATTCCTTGAGAGATCTCGCTATAACTTCATCATTAGTTTCACCCCTCAAACGATTTCGATTGAAAAAATAAGTTAAATTCACAAATGGATCAACTTCTCTTCTTATGCAATTAAATCGACAAAAAGATCAACTCTATTTCGGTTATTGGGGTTACCGGTGTCAACGCAAAAATGTTCGTGAATACTCTCCAAATAACTCATAATCATTACACCATTTTGCGTATTTTCTTCTCCTCGACTCGGATAGAATTGCACATAGCGCCTACATAGCGATAAATCTTCTTATACCGTGAACGGTTGAGCCATTAATCTTGTAGATGATTACTTCGATGTTGGAGACTTAAAATGTATTGGGGTGCATAAATGAGAAGAGGTCACCCTCCTTATATAGATTAGAGTCCCAACGACTTTTTTTTTTTCAAAAAAAAAGAGCGTTGAGGCATGGTGTAACAAGAGTATACAGAAAATATGTACACTAAGTTCGTACGAATATAAACAATCGGAAGTATCAGGATCACCATTACCTTCTGATTTATACAATCGGTAGTCTATGAAACTTTATTTACTACCGATTATAGATGTTGCCTCAAATTCGAAATTGAAAAAATTTCATAATCCATAATCGGCAGTCTAAGAAAATGTATTTACTACTGATTGGAATGTAAAATGCGTCCAGAAACCAATCAGTTTCATCATCTTAATCGGTACATAATTAACACCCGATTGTACTCAACAGGTATAATCGGTAGTCTATGAAACTTTATTTACTACCGATTATAGATGTTGCTCCAAATTTGAAGTTGAATTTTTTTTCGAATTTGCGAAATTTGCATCATCCATAATCGGTAGTCTAAGAAAATATATTTACTACCGATTGTATATGTTGCCCCAAATTCAAAATTGAAAAAATTATCAAAATTTGAAAATATTCATACTCCATAATCGGTAGTCTAATAAAAATATTTACTACTGATTGTATATGTTTCCCCAATTCAAAATTGAAAAAATTATCAAATTTCCAACATTTTCATACTCTATAATTGGTAGTCTAAGAAATTTTTTTACTACCGATTATAATTTAAAATATATCCACAAACCAAGCAGTTCCACAGTAGGTGTAATCGCTAGATAATTATCAACAGATTTTAGATCAGTAGGTGTAATCGGTAGATAGTTATCTATCGACTGTGGATCAACATGCTTAATCGGTAGGTGATACAAACCACTTATGTACCGATTGTAATGTAAAATTTCAACAAAGTTACTTATTAAAAGTGAGTCTCTTGTAAATCAATCGATAATTCACAAAAAAAACATAAAATCCATTCATCATCCATATATTAAACATAATGTTAGAACATTAAACAAGTTTCTTGCAAATCAATTGAAAATGATGTTCTCTAACAAGACAATCACAATATAATTTCTAGATTTCTTGGTTTTAGTACGAGGACGACGAGCACCAGGGACATATTTTTCAGCATTAGGGACATTGGCTTTACCATCAACACTCGGTGAACCACGAAATCTTTTATTGGGCTTTGTTGCTGGCCTTTTAGGCTTATTCGAAGCCTTCTCCCCAAACTTACTTGCATAAGCTTCATTATCAATGTTATCTATTAGGTCTTTATGCTCTTTCATCTTTTCAATTGATAAAGGCACTCCCGCCTTTATACACCCAGCAATCTTCTTGGATAAAAACGCAAACCTATTTTTCTGTTTTTATGTAATAACAATCAGATAATATTATCTAAAATATTAAGCCGTAATATTAAAATCAAACGGAAAGAACATTACGTACCAGCCTTTCATAACTCGAAGGTTTGGCTTTGATGATACAAGTATAATCGAAAACCTCGGTGGCCTTTCTTTTATCTTCACGGATCACATGAACATGAGAATGCCCCTGGTACCATTCTATATAGCCTGGATCTACTTCATTACCTCGGTTGACAGGTTTCCCATCGTTGATCAAATATTACATCATGTTATTCCAATCTTCAACGGATGGGTTACCAGAGTAAACTACTGTGATAAAGTCCTTACCACATACAAAATTCTCCACGTTCAATTTGAACTTGCCACGCAGGTGACTCCAAGGTTCTTCTTGTACATAACCGAATTGACACATCACTCTAGAGGCATTATACATAACATATCTTGTGCGACGCCACAAGGGTCCATAGTAAAACGACAACTCAAACCTTCCCTCTGTATGTCCACTAGCTCGGTCTTCCTCGTATGGATCAAAGCATACATCTTTGGACGTCACCAAGTCTAATTTCCTCCTCAAAGAAATCAACTCCTGCTCCTTAGACCTTGAACGGTTGTTGTCGAAGATGTATCTTGTTTATCTGGGTGTTCCTTTCTCCCATATCAGATTCTGTTTAGCCAACTCGAGGAACAGGAAGTGGTCATAAATCCATGTCTAGTGTACATATCAAACCAAGTATGAGAAAATTAATTCTTAAAAGAGAAAAAATAAATAAAAATCAAAGCATCAATAAAGTTACCAAAATACCTGTAGTAGGCTCACATTCCCGGAAATTTGGCTAGTTAATTCCCTCAATGCCTTTCTTAACTCTTCCATCAAGAACACATGGCATGTGGTGCCCCACGAGTAATCACGAACTTTATTGAGAGGATGCAATAGTTGTAGAAGGTTAACGTTGACCCAGTTGCCACTACAATTGGGGAAAATGACACATCCCAAAACACATAGGAGATATGCAGTGGTTGCAACATTCACTTCGTCGTTGCTAAAATCTGATTTATTTCTTCTTTATCCTTGGTGCCTTTGAACATATTCATCAAGTGGACCATGCTGAACTGTCTAGTTTTATAACAAAAGCACCGGTTGAACTCAACGTCGGATGTCGCTCGATCCCAACCAAGGCACTTCTGAGTGTAAAAATAAAGGTGTTCCCAGCTTAACTGCTTTACGTAATCAAACTTGATGGTTGTACCATGGTCAGCGAGACTAAGAATCTGCACCACATCATCTTGGGTATCGTCATCTCTCCAAACAACATGTGGAAGGTATCGGTCTCAGGATACATTCTCTCTAAGAAGGCTGATATCGAAACCCGGTCATGCTCTAACATTGAATTCTCGACAGCAGTAGATAACCCCGAGTGACGCTCAAGTGAGCAATATTGACTCACTAAATATCTATATATCTTTATATAACAAGTTACATATGAATTTGTTTGATTAAAGTACAGCAATTGTGCTTAGATTCAAAGTCAAAATTATGCTAGACACAGTTTCATAGCTTCTACTAGCTAAGGCCAACCTCAATCATATTAATCCTTGCTTAAAGAGACAACTAATGTGAATGGGTAAAAAAAGTTCAATTTAGGGTTTTGAAACGTTTAAGAATAAGTTCGTAACACTTATAAGCGTCTAAAACCATCAAAGAACACTTTCAAACCCTAATTGGAAAATGAGATGCTGGATTTAAAGCGTTACAAAAGGTTATAGCACAATAATTGTGTGTCTTAGTATAACCATAGCATATGTGCGTCTTAGTCTCAAAGACTAAGCATGTGCGTGTTTGTCTAAAAGGAAATACTAGTGCGTCCTGGTTTCAAAGATAAGACTAATGTGTCTTAGTCTAAACCATGAGACTAATGCGTCTTAGTCTAACCCATGTTACAAATCATGTGCATCTTTGTTCAAAGACCAAACCTGTGTGCCTTTATCTCAAAGACCCAAACTAAGGCGTCTTACCTCTTTGTCCAAACTAAGGCGTTTTACCCTTTTGCCCTAAACTTGTGCGTCTTAGTACAAAGAGAAAATCCCGTGCATCTTAGTACAAATAGAAAATCTTGTGCGTCTTAGTACAAAGAGAAAATCTTGTGCGTCTTAGCTCAAAAGCAAATCTTGTGCATCTTAGTATTGATCTAATAACTATAAGACGACTTACCCCTTTGCTCCTAAACTAAGGCTTCTTACTTTTTCCTAAACTAAGGAGGCTTAGTATTATTCCTAATACTAATGCGGCTGAGTATTACTCCTAATACCAAGGAAGCTTAGTATTAATCATAAAACTAAGGAGGCTTAGTATGATCCCAAACACTAATGTGTCTTAGCATTAAACCTAATTTGAATTAGGCATTAGCTCCTAAGCTCATTCACCTTGGCATTAGCTTCTAATGCTTGTCTATTTGGGTTTGCTTCACATATGCAAGCTTCAAAAACCTAATTTCTTTATTAAAGGCCATACTAGGCATCACTCATATATGTGGCCTCTCACACATATATTTTCATGTGTAGCTTCACATACATATTTTCATGCGCAGCAGCATCCACTTATTTCTACAAAATAAGCATGTCAATGCAAAATTGACTAAGTTGAACATACTGTTCCTTATAAATAAAATAAATACATATTTATTGACTCGGTCTTGTTAGACTCATCAGGCTAGTCAAGCAAGATAAGTCTTCAACCAAAAGACTAAGGAAGTCTCATTCGAATTAATATTAGTAGTACTTAATACTACGAAAACTACACGAGACATCAAATTTCACAAATGGGGGGATATTCTCTAGGGTATTGGTATGGCGGTCTACGGCATGTGGTGTAGCAATGCACCCACTAAAAAGAAAACTCTGAAAGTACGATAAGCAGTTGAGTAGAGGAGTGGTAGGTTGAACAACCGTCCATTCAACCTTAATCGAAGTGGGGAGCAGTTGTCAACACCTTCTTCACCTTCACCACTACTCAACCATCGACACTTTCTTCCAGAGAGGAGGTTAGATGAACGGTTACAATAGCTATGACTATAAAATAGATTTCTCAACCTATTGAACACACGATAATTCTAAGTCTAAGTCTAATAAAGAACAATTCAAATCGAACAACTCGATCATTTAACCTTCTCACATAAAGAATTGTTCATAGATATTCATACCAATTACATCCCACATAGTCTGATACTCTAACCTCAATTATTTTCTCGCTTCCCTCCCTAAGACCAACCCCTCTCCTTCTCCTTTGTTACTGAAGTAAGACTGGAACGACCATTGCTTGACTTAGGCCAGGATTGTATAGACTGATCTCTCGAATCTAAATAAAGTACTTCAACGGTACAAATGTTTAAGGATTAGAAGACTTATCACCTTTTTACTCCACGTTTCTAAATTACCCTTTAATTCGTTTATCCACACAAACAAATGGAAAGTTATATCTCTCATATTTTGTGGTTTAGCATTGTCTTCCGTTA
>JAJJMC010032380.1:418815-481760 GCA_023531435.1 Papaver californicum
ATATTTTCTAGACTAACCTACTTAACGGAAGACAATGCTAAACCACAAAATATGAGAGATATAATTTTCCAGAAGACACTGGAATGAGGAGATGATGAAGCATTTATGAGCTTCACTCGACGGACTAGCAAAGACCGACGACTTGGAAACGCTACCAAACCAGCTATCTCAGAAGACACTGGAATAACTCACTACATTGGCATAACCACCATTTATATCGGAACTATAACGTAATACTTTTAGCATCTTACAGAGACACCCTGGACGCGAGACATCAACTGAGTCTAATAGTCGTTGGTACCTCTTTTTAATGGTAGCACCATGGTGATAAAACCGCACCACGGTCTGAAGTGGCGGTAATTCACCTCGTTGAATATTATGCTAAATTTTTTATTTTTAAAAATTAACTATTCGAATTTGGTGCCACCACCGTAACTTCGAGAGATATTAGAAAGATGGAAGGTGATAGGATCCTAAAATGCATCATTTGAATATCATTTTGTTATCCTTTTCTTAATTATTTATCTTGTATTAATTGTATATTATGCTTTGTTTGTAATTTGTAGTATTTCGGAGTCATGTAAAATGAAACAATGGAAATAGAGGCTCATAGAATTTTTTTGAAACCCTTAGTATTGTTGGATCCAAAGCACAGGAAAAACGCAAGATTTTCTGTGTCAAGAAGAAATAACTCCAGTCATGGCTCGTTTAAGGGAATCCAGTTCACTCTAAATGAAATAGTATTAATGCACCCATACTTTCTGTTCGGGGCAGTCATCTAATTTAATTGGAATTTATAAAACAAAGTGAGGTTAGGTCAGGGCCGCCATCTTCATCTTTCAAATACAAACAACAAAACCTAGATGGAGTTATTTCTTTCTAATTTACGACCATCTCTTCTTGTCAGGGGAGGAACCAGGACTTGACTTCCCCTGGGTCCAACTACCCCCAAAAGATTCGAAAGCCCTTATGTTATCTTCGTTTCATGAACTAAATATGATTTTTATTGATAAAAGTGGGTTCAAGCCGGGTGCAATTTTGTTGGGTTCAAGCCGGGTGCAATTTTGTTGGGTTCAAGCCGGGTCCAAGCCCCTCCCACATGTGAAACCTAGTTCTTCTACTGCTTCTTCTCAATGAACCAGGGTTACTTCCGGTAAGAAATTGGTTAGTGTTGTTATGGTCAGGGTTTAGGACATGTGTGAAACCGATAAGGAAGGAAAAAAGTGGTAAGTACGAATTGGGGAAGTTTTGGACAAGTTTTCTTGGCAGGAAAATCATCTCAAGAACTGATGTACTGCCGTTCACATTGATGATGCAGGAGATTAAAGTGGTTTTCTTAGAGTTATATTAGGACCAGCAGTGTTGGGTTTTGGTTGGATTCAAATGGAAGCAAAGTAAAACGAGTTTATTATAATTTGGGTTTAAGTTATCTTTTACGTGAAACCAGTTGAAGTTGAGTTGATTCCATTGATTTGCAGTGAATTAACAAAGGAGATTGAAGATTATTCAAAAGTTGAGAAGGAGATGAAACTTGGGTTATAGTTTGATTTCATTTTAGGGATCGTTTAGCGCGAGAAAATAGTGAAGAAACGTTGTGGTATTGTTGCCGTGCAATTAAAGGGATGCAACTGTTGTCGTTGACTCTAATAGTGCAGGTGATTGAGAGGGGATTTAGAGTTTGAATGATATTATAAAACTTTGGTTGTTGTCTAATTCGAATTTGCAGGATATTGAAGAAGATTTGAAGATATAAAAGAGAATCAAGAAACCTACAAAAGACACCATCGTCTGCACCCTCCATCTGCTCGTTAATATTTCTCATACGTGATAAATGCATAATTTACATATTTTATATATCATTTTCTGACATCCATTTTCAATATTTTATTTAAATTACTTTGTATTAGTATTATTTTTGTATATTATGTCTTTTATAGGTTACATCACTAAAAGAAGTGAAAATTGAGTGCTTTAAAGAGAGAAATACCAAAGACCCACTAGAAATCTGTCAAATCCAAGATTTCATCCCACCATGTCGAAGTGAACCAAAAACAAAATCAACAGCGAAAGAATGAAGTTATTCCGTCTTCGTATGAGAAAGTTACGGGCGAAAAGAGGAGTTACTCTTGTTGGTTTCACGAAACCAACGGTTAAACGGGCTTAAACTGAAAAGTGTTAAAGGCGCCTGAAGAATTATTAAGGGATGCCTGATTTTGAATTTTGTTAATGGTGCAAACAGTTTGGTTAAGGGCCACCTTCTTCTTCTTTAGAATTTCGAACAGAAAATTAGGGTTCGCTGTTACCAAATGTATTGGTGTTGTTACTTGAGTTGAATCTGTGATATTGAGGATGGTCTGAGGCAGTGAGAATGAAAGAAGAATTGGTAGAGAAGACGTTGTTGATTAAAATAGAGATGGAGCTGGTGGCTGCAAGAGGAAGAACATAAAAGGTTATAACTCGAATCTGACTTGACAATGATGGCATGAAAAATGGAATTAATGGTGGTTTGATGGTTTGATGGTTACTGGCAGTAAGGAACTTGTGGAGTATCAGAGCTGTTAGTGGCATTGAAACTCGATTCATGGCAGTGAGGACGTAATAGAGTTGTTGACAGTTGAGTACTCGATGGTGATGGAGCTTGGGTGTTGTGATGATCCCTGATAGTGATTCATGATGACTCTGATTGAAACAACCAGATCATAGTGGTGATTGCTCGAGTTAGCAGAGATGAGAGTGATGGTTCTATGTTGTATTTGATTGAGTATATTAGGAATAATTGTGTCGTCTGTGAGTCGAGAGAATAATGGGATGTTGTTCAAGAGAAGGTTGACGTTGTTGGCAGGGAAGAAGAGTTAATGGCAGTGGTGGCTGGAGTTATTGGTATTGTTGCTCGAAAAGATAAAGAGTATGATGCAGAGGTGGTAGCTGTCGATGGTTAGTAAGGTGATAATCTCGGGTCAGTGATTGGCAGATGAGACTGATGGTTGGGATAGTGGCATTGAAGGTTCAAGAGGTCGAAGTCGAGTTCTAAGTAGAAAACGAAAAGAAGTTGAAAACCACAAGGAAGCTTACGTCCAGGTTCTACCTAGCCGTAGACTTGGAAGGAAAAAAAAAAAATACTCAGGGGAACTTACGGCTGAATTCAACATAATCGTAGAAAGAAAAGGAATTCTTACATAAAATCACGGAGGAAGAAAGAAGGAGCCTTTCCCTGTCAGTTTCACATAAATGACGGGCCAATTCAAATTCAAACCAGATTTTGGGCTGGGCCCTAGTTGGGTTGCACAAGCATTATCGGTTGTGAGATTAATATTATAGAAATTGTTCATGTTTTGGCACGTTCCAAGGACCTATTTCGACCGAGATTCGAGCATGAGCACTTCTACTTTTGGGACCTCTATATAAAAGAGAATTCTACTTCTATTTGGGGATCTATCATATTATATCCTAAGAAGAGAAAAGAAGAGCTTTGGAGTCTGAGACTTTTCTAGAACCTAGGATTTACTTTTATTTTCTTCTTTATCATTTTCCATAGATTTTAGAAAATCCATTATGAGCTAATTTAATCTCATTGGTTAGAGATGTAGTCGAAAGTCTAGAGCATGATTATTAATTAAAGCATTCGTTCTTAGTATTCATATTTTCTTTAATATCGCTTATGTTTTATTATTAATAATGCAATGTATGATTGAATTATTACTTGTTTAAGTCACAAATTAAATAATCATAAATTCATATCTATAGCTAAACTAAGGTTTGAGATCCGAAATTGTCGAAAGACCCTTGTTATAAGTAGCATAACATAATTTCTAACGACGGGATGTTGCTATGTGGTTTTGTGTAGAAGCGTGACCTAGGTTAAAATGGCTCTTGCGCTGGATTGCTTAGAATAACCTCAACTCATAAATACCATTGCTTTTATTGGGTTAAACTTGAGTGGCTTTTGCGCCAAGTTATCTTGTGAAAAGGATTCAAAGAGTGGCTCTTGCGCTTTTAATGATAAAATGAGTTTTGCCGGAGTAGACTTGCGATAGGATGCTCTAGGGTTATTGATATTGAGAAAAGTTGAATATTGAGTTTGATTTAGTTGATAACATATTTGATGATGGAAGATGAACTCTCTAACCAGTATTCTCATACATTGTTTACAATCTTAAATTGTTTTCTGCTATTATTTTAGTTTAAATTTAGTTACAATCATCAGAAATCCCCCAGTTACATAAGAAATCAAAAGTTTCTTAACAACCCATATCTCCTTGTGGATCAAACTTGTTATTATTACTATACTCTTATTTATAATTGTGAAATAAAAATACTTGAAATAATTTTGCTTTGCTGACAACTGACCAACACACTCCTTTACAAACCCTCTTACCACATGTTCCAGATTCAGATGAGATTTTGGTTGAATAAACAACAAGATAAAAAAGGCTTTTACCTAAAGAAATGGAGGGATGTTGCACAACCAAAAAAGGTTGGGGGAGTTGGTATTAAGCAAATTGATGTTCTAAATCAAGCCTTGCTTGCAAAGCTTGCTTGGAGAATGGTCAATTCTCAAGATGGATTATGGGTGCAATAATAAGTGCATAATTTACATATTTTAAGTGTCATTTCCTTATACTTATTTTCTATATTTTGTGTGAATTACTGTGTGTTCTTATTGCTTTTGTAGTTTATGTCTTTTGTTATGTTGCATCTCTGAAACAAGTGAAGTTGCGCTCTATAAGGAAGAACTATTAAAGAACCAATGTATCTCATTCAAATCCAGGATTTCTAAACTTCAGCTTGTATATAATTGAATTACGAAGCCAACGCAAAAAGAATGAGGTCATCCCGAGTTAGTATGAAGAAGTTACGAGCAAAACCGTGAAACCAACTCGGATTTGGTATCTGGTTGGCCTGCGCGGGAAGAGAAATAAGGAAGCGTTTTGGGATCTCCTTTGACGTGAAAATTAGGGGTTTTGTTGGTTTTTGAGTAGGTTAAGTCTCCTAATTGGATAAGGAATCAAAAGGAAGTGGAAAAGTTTAATAAGATTAGGTTTCCTGGTTGGATAAGGATCATGAGGAGGTTACTAAAGCCTATATAAAAGGGAGCCTAGATATAATTTTGAAGACAACTTCTGATAGATATAAATTATTATTTTCTTTAATATTTTAATGGCTTTTAAGAAAACTATGTCTAGCTAAACTCAACCACTGAGACAATGGAGGAAGTCATATTTCATGAATGAATGATAACTGTTTTTGATTCTTAATGACTTTTGCATTGATATTAATTGATTTATGATTTTTCTTAATTAGTTGTCATTTTGTTTGATGGTGTATACTGGGACTTAAGAGCTTTTGATGCGCCATGCTTGTGCTTTACCATTAATGTTTTAGAAATCTACTTTTGGCAAAGAAACATAGTCAATAAAAGAGCTATAATTGTTAAGAATCATTGTGGAAATCATTCAGAAGTGATTTTGGTGGAATTCTGAGTTCCAGTTCTTCCAAATATTATTAAAATATTTTACTAATTTTCTAGTTTAAATTAAAATTAGGTCTAAAACGAATCTTCACAAGTCTGAGTATCGAACCTTTTACCATTATTTTTAAATTACATTATGCAATTGCTGGAAAGTAAATACTTTCCAGATAGTAACCCTCTCCATGAAACCAACAACAGTTCTGGTTCTTGGATATGGAATGTATTTTGGGAGATAGAAGATGGAACTAATATAAGCATCTGGAAAGATATTTGGATACCAAATAAGGATAGACCTGTTGGAAGTAGATTAGCTTCTGCTAGTATACAATAGGTTAGTCAGCTAATAGACCATGATACTAAACAATGGAACCTGGATGTTATTTCTTCTTTGTTTGATTTGGATACTGTTACTAGAATATCTAACATAAGAATTCCTGGTCATGGTAAAGACAAGCTCAGAGGAAGCACACTCATGATAGTAATTTTACAGTGAAGTCAACTTATAATGTCATTCAAAACTCTACCAATAATACTAGCCATTCCAATGTGGATTGGAAAAATCTTTGGAAGAATAAACTTCCTTCTAGAATTGTTCATTTTTTGTGGAAATATTTGTAGAATTGTCTGCCTACTAGAGTTAGAATAAGTAGATTTTTTCCTAACTTCAACAACAGATGCCCTTTCTATGATAATGAGCTTGAAACCTTATAACATTTGTTTTGTGACTGCAATATAACTAAAGAAATTTGGGAAGCTTCTGACAGTAACATTGCTGGTTATCTATATGGTATTATGTTATATGATTGGATAATGAATAATTTTCTAAACATAGGAAGCATCTCTATTAATATTACTATTAGTAAAGAAAAATTGTTATAGATTTATGGAAAATATAGAAAACAAGATGCTCACTGATTTTTGAGAATATACATGTACAAAGGACAAATACTGCAAGAAAGATAAATGAAGAGTTTAATAAATGGATTAAAAAAATTGGGGGGAATTGAAAATAAACTTGGAAATGTCATAACTTGGAAAGGTCCAAGTGTGGGGAAACTGAAAATAGACTTTGATGCAACATTTTTTTAAAAGTCGGGACAAGATGACATTGGACTAATATGTCGTGATTTTGCAGGTGATCATGGAATTAAATGCATCCCCACAACGAAACAAAGTCCCTACTAGAATCAATCAAATGGGCAAGAGAGATGGAGATAAAGAAAGTGTACTTGGAAGGAGATTGCAAGAATGTATTATTGGCGGCTCATAGAAACAAAAATGCAGTCCAATAAATCCACGATAACCTAACAGGAGATTACATTTATTTATTTCAGTATTTTAATGTTTGGAAATGTACTTTCATTTTAAGAGATGTCCATAATATGGCACATTTTGCACATTTAGCTGCAAAACTTTCTTTAAAACTAGTAGGAAAAACATATTGGAACAACTCATTTCATTTAAGGCTTGAGAATTGTATCCAAGCAGACATTGCTACTCTTTAATTATCAATAAAATCTTTTCGTATTATAAAAAAACAAAAAGTTGAACAATAAAATGGCCCCTATATGCATCCAAGTTTTCAATTGATTTCAAGTTTGTTTTTTTTCGGCAGCTGACGAACAATGGCAGAGCTAGTAAGAGAATGGTATTCTAGTATCGAGCACGAGGATTCAGAATGGAAAACGATTATTCAGTGCGATTTTCAACAGGTAATTCTATTGTGTAGGGTTTAAATTCCTCATGTCGTCAACAACTGTCTTGCTCTATACTGGGATACATATAAACGTACAGTCCGTGTCAAGTCTTGTCAATTCTGCATTCTTTTAGAAGAATTCTTGCATATATTTTGGAAAGAGAGCATTGACATAGCGGTCCCCCAATTGAACCTAATGTCCCTTCAGATGTGAGTGAATTTCGTAGCATCAGTGTCGACGAGGTACAAAACCTCATCTTCCGTAAAAAAAAAACTTAGTGTCACTGCAATATGTGATACTCTACGGTACTACCACAATGATCGTGCCCGAGGAAGAGCATTTCTGTTGGCTTTTACTGGTTGACAATTCAGGACTGCATATGGTTTGGTTTGGCACGGTTATTAAGCCAACCAAAACCAAACCGATGACTTCGATTTTCATGATTTAAAAATTGATGATTACCATCTACAAATTCAGTTAGGTTACGTACCAGCTTAGTTCGGTTTTGAACCGGGCGGTTATGGTTAACCGACAACAACAATGCATTACATTTTTTCTAATCTCTAAAAATTGATGATTTAATATTCAACCAATGAACAAATCTATAAATCAATGCATAAAAACAATACTTACAAAACAACAATTACAACTATTGTTTGCAAAAATTACGAAATTACATAGACTAGAATTGCTTATACATCAAAAAATAAATTTTTTTAGAAGTTTGACTCATTTGACCACCATCTATACTTCAGGCATGGTAATAATGGTAATAATTTGTTCTTCATCTGTTCTCTATGTTGTGGATGATGTTGAGGCTTTATTCACATCATCCAATGGCCAATAACTTTTCTAATCTTTGATATATGCTCTCTTTGATCATAAATAAAGAAAATAAAAAATTAATTGAATATATTTTTAATAGTAATTAAAAATAGAAACGTTGAAGAAGAAGATTTGAGATTTACTTACTTTATGGAGAAACCTCAAATACAACTGCCATGATTTTCTACTCCCTTCTCCAAATCAACAGCCAGACAGAAGAAGAAGAAGAAAAGGAAATCAAAGTATATATGAATGGAAAGATCAAGCAGCGAATGGGGAAAAAGAATTTTCAAAACCAAAAGAGAACTTGAAATAAGAACTTAGGAGCCTAGTAAAGGAATCTCTTGATCAACGGATTGGTCTGTATTAGTTTGAATCTCTTTCCTCTTTATTTTGAGTTTCTTTACTAGAATCATCTTTATCAACATATGTACTTTGTTCCATGATAGACTCTGCTACATCATCTATTTTCTTTCATATTATTATAAATCTGGTTATGTTTTGGCGGAGATTTTAGAAGAAGAGGAGGAGGAGAAGAAGAAAATAGAAGAAACTGTTTGCTGCTCGCTAGAAATGAGGAATTATAAACCTAAAATAGACGGTTATGATCGAACCTAAAAAATCATTGGCATAAAATTATATTGCTCGGTTTCGGTAAAGTTCGGTTGGGTTTTAGGTAATCGTCGAAACCGAAACCAAAGTATGTCGGTTTCTTAAAACTGATACCATAAATGTACCATACAAATTCAGTTTTAGTTCGGTTGGGCTTAAATTGAACGGTTTTGGTTCGGTTCATGGTAATGGATCGATTTTGCGCATCCTAGTTGACTTCTTCTCTACGAGGTAAGAGAAACCACAATGGGTCGACTAGAGTAAAAGACCAAAGACTAAAAATTTTAGTCTTTGGTCCGGCCCAAGAACAGACGTATATAGTCGGGCGGTGTTCTAACGATGCGCCTAGTGTTGGGCGGTGTTCCAGCGATGCACTTGGAAAGACGGGCGGAATCCTAGGATAACGCTTGCGCGAGACGGAATCCTAGCGTAACGCTCGATGTGGGGCGGAATCCTAACGTAACGCCTGGCAGTGGACGGTATCCTAGGACCACGCCCAAGAGACGGGCGGTGTCCCAGCATCACGCCTGATGGGGCGGTGTCCCAAAATCACGCCTGGTGGAGTGGCACATGTGCGAACAAAACGTGTGCGATGAATGGGACGGACGGTGTCCTAGCATCACGCCTAGAATTCCAAGCGGAATGCTAGGATCCCGCCTGGTGATTCTCTCTTGTTTTCTTATTTTGATATGTTATTCCAAGCGGCAAACTTTTTGCGTCTGCTATTGATAGTTGAATTTCCATTGTGTTTGATGTTCAATCTTGGTTAATTTGAAAGAATTTGAGCTTACTTTGGTGGTTTTAGACTTATGGATATGTTACATTTATTGTTGTGTTGGATTATTAAGATTTACTTCTTAAGAGTTTGATGGTAACTCGAATACAATATTTCCAAGTATTAGTGATGTGAACACATTTTGTTTCAAGATAAAAGAGGAATATGAATTAGATTAAACTTCGTTTAATTTGAGCTTTAACTACGTATCTTAAAAGAACTATTGTAAGGTGAAAAAGGAAACACTAATCGGAACTTTGTATTCCATCTTTCGTAAAACATTTCCAATGACATTATTCATGGTGTATCCTCTTTACTTGCCAACATTTGGACATAACTACTGTATAACCATAAGTAGTCATTGATAGCGTATACCTACTTTCGATTTCCTAACAAGTATTTTTCAGTTCACTATGGTTGATGATTCTTTGTTTCCAAGTCTAGTTCACAAAACATTGGTTGTGAAGCATCTGCCATGGATTCAACTCAAAAAGTAATTCTTTTTTTTCCCTGACAATTTTACAATTCTTGTATACATGCTAACTTACAACTTCACATGGTGGCATCGAAGTCTTGATTTCTTTTTAGAATGAAATCTGTTTTGAGATTTCAATATAGGATTAGTTATGTTCCTTAAGATTTTCATGTTGTTTCCACTCCTCTGAAATGTGTTTAACTATGTTTAGTTTAGTACATTCGTAACAGTTCCACATCATTTCTGTTGAGTCTGGATGCATTATTTTGATGGTCATGTATGCTTGTTCTGCATTCTAGAGTTTTGTGAACTTGCTGAGATCCCATAAGTTACCCATACCAGTTGCAGCACTTGTAAGTTGTAACTCGTATAACTAAATGCAATCTAGAGAGTTTATATTAATTGAATATAACCACACCAATCACGAAACTTTGTGTTGCTATGACTGATTCGAACATGGCTTAATTGCAAGTGGAATTCTAGGAACCCGCCTGGTGTTGGGCCTAGCTTCAGTGCACCTCTTGGATGGGGCGGTTGATAGACACATTTTAGTGTCTAAATTGCACCTTAATTTCTAGTAAGTTAGTATTCGATTTTGTGTCTATTACGTGTTTTTATGCTTTTGTAGGTACATTAGAAGAATAAAGATTTGTGGAAAAATTGGCTCAAAAAGTGTTAAAGGCACCCGGGAAAATGGATCAAGGCACCCACACATTAGATTGGGCACCCTTGGATCGGGTTGAGCTGGATCGGGTCAACCCAGCGAGTCGAATCGGCGAGTCAACCCAGCGTTCCAGCGAGTCAACTCGGCCGAGTCGCTGGTTAACTCATCGGGAAGTCCTGTTGCAAACATGAAAAGGATTTGGTTGCGATTTTTGGGTTGTTTTCGGCAATTAAAGATGACCCATTGCGATTAGAGTTGGAAGAAATCAAAAGACAGTGAAAAATCCCGTGAAATCAGCTCGGGAAACCCAATTTTGGCCGGAATCAGGACTCGGTTCCTGTTTGAGTTTGATTTGAAGATTGGAGTGATTTGAGAGAGTTCTATTAGGTTTAGAACTCTCTCTAGGGTTTGTTAAGCCGATAAATACCAAGAGATTCGAAGAAAAGGAGGAGAAAAACCCTAGAGAAGAAATTAGAGCAATTCCGGCCACTTCCGGTCGCCGCCGGTCACCTGCTGCTGGTCCGACCGGCGTGTTCTTCATCAGCCACCATCGGAGAAGACGACTCAGCAACATTTATATCTGTTGCTGATTCAAACTGCTCCTGTTGCCTATTCCTTACCATTTATTGCTTAGAAACACTTCTGTAACGGCTGAACCCTGTTCTTCAACACTTATAAACGTATCTGTTCAGCTGTTGCACTATTCTTTAACCTTGTAATCAACTTTTTGAGCAATGAAAAGGTCTTTTGAGCAAGTTTTCTTCACCATGAGCTAAGTCTATTTACTGGGATGATGGATAAGGTAATTTTCTCAATTTTATGTGATTTAATTATTTTCTAATAATTATTTATAATTCTTTTGTTATTAGAATTGCATAGTTTTAAATAGTGAAAACGGTTTTCTTTCAACAGTTGTGCTTTTGCTTGATGGATTATGCTTGGTTAATTAATTTTGATAGTCCATGCTTGTGATTTACCTCTGTTTGTTAGCATAACAAAACCAATTTTGGCAATTACTTGTGCTTCAATTAATTTAAAACGAATTATCTGATTAATCACATAGGTTGTTAGAATTACCTGATTCCTGATTCCTGGTACTTTTAAAATTATTCAAAAATCATATTTAGGTTATTTAGTCTTTTTCTTACTCCTGGAATTTTCGAGAATTAATTAAAATCATTATTTTCTAAAATCATTACCTTTACAAGTTCGAGAATCGAACCTCTTTTTACCACTATATTAAAATTACATCAGCGGTGTCTTAGGAGTCCGCCTGGTGGTGGGCGTGATCCTAGGGCTTTGTTTCATCAGGCGTAATTCTAGGATACCGCTTGATCAGGCGCATTCCTAAGACACCGCCCGTGTTTCTGAGCGTTATCCTAGGATAACGCTTCATTCCATGTGGTACACTACGACGCCGATTGACGCCAGGCGGAACACTACTAGCCCGCCCGAGTAAACCATGTTAGTCCAAAATCTTTCCTAAATCTAGTCTGCTACAGTTGAAAATTCAGAGTAAATCTCAAATTCAGTCGCTCCACTACGCCACCCAAATCCAGAGTAAAAAGTAAATATGATCTTTGGTCCGACTTATAGTCGGACCATTGTGGACGCTCTAAGTCACCTAAAAGATTATGCACCGACATAATCGTGTTTCTAATTGCCAAAATTTTGTGCTGCAGTTTTATTTACCAACTCTAACCTTATTGTACATGTCTGGGCCCTCAAGCACCTCAAGATCTTTGTATTTCGTGAGAATTTTCTTTCTAATCCATTGGTTGATTTTCTGGAACACTATCATCCCATCACTCACAGATACATCGATGGCTAGATGATGGCCAATGTTGTGCCCAATAACATAAGCTTGAAGATTCCTCATTGGGATATTGCTCCATGCTTCTGGGCATCCAAAGGGAGAAGCCATTGCGTTATTTTTCCGGCAATGGATGACACTACTTTCTATATTCCTGCTATTTTTCTACGCCAAAGTATTGGTTAATGTTATAGTTGAACTGTACAAAATAGAACCCCTGACGTTCCAAAAATACCTCAAACCGCTTGGTCCTGGCGACAACTGTACCCGGGCATATACTAATTGGAGAAGATTGGATTTATCTTTTCTCAAGGACTCTGACGAAGAATCTAATATGGAGCAATGATGGTGACTTGCTCACAATAAAATATATTATATTTTGATAGAAGTTTATCCAGAATTCTTGTGTATTTTCAGTAATCTGTCCAAAAAACATCTGATATCGTGTTATGCATGTCAACAGTCCATGCGATATTAAAATTAGTTGTGTTAATACTTTTCAAGTTTATTACGACTGCAGCAACACATAATCCACATTTATAAAATTACCTATTAATTATTTATTTTTTGAATCCGCGAATGAATCAAAAAAACTTTTATAAATTCGGTATAGAATGAATGTTAATCGCATCTAATTTTATTTTTTAAAGTTGTCAAATCAGAAAATTATACAATGAAATAAGAAGATTATGATTATTATTTTAAGTTTCATTGAAAAAATTCTTAAAATGGCACGTATAGCATGCACGTCCATGAGATACACTTGTTATAATAATTTTATTTATTTTTTTTGTCAACAAAATTCCATTTACACTACGATTTAATCTTTACTTTCAGAAGAAAAACCGTCCTAAAAAAACTCCTCCTTTCATCACCCGGGTTTCAACAAGCCTTTGTGTTCATCTCTCTCATCTTAAAAATTATTTCATGTTTCTACTCTTATATCTTCTAATCTCTCCCTAGAAAACAAAACATGTGGTTGAGTTTGATCATATTGCTAGCAAAGCCATTCCCCTATAACTTTTACTTCAATTTTTACAGCATACTAATGGGAGATTGCCAATGGCATGGACTCACTAAAAACAAACAAACCAATTGAGATTCCATATCCATGTATGAAATGTTTAAACCTCTAAGACATACATTTACTCATATGAGCATGTAATGTATTTTGATAATTTTAATGGAAGTTTATCCATAATTTATTTATACATTCAACAATCTCTCGAAACAACATCCAATATCTTATTATGCACGTCAACGATCCATGCGAATTTAAAGTTTAGTTCTGTTAATACTTTTTGAAGGTTATAACAACTGCAACAACACGTACTCCACAATATGCTTAAAAAAGACACGTACTCCACATTTCATAAAATAGGTATCAACTATTTAGTTTTTGAATTCGCGCATAAATATAAAAAAAACTTTTGTAAATTCGGTATCTAATGAATATTAATCGCATCAAATTTTGTTTTAGAGTCGTCAAAGCAGAAAATTATGGAGTACAATAACAAGATTATAACTGTTATTTCAGTTTTGACTGAGAAAATGCTTAAAATGACACGTGTAGCATGCATGTCCATGAGATACATTTGTTATAAATAAGATTATTACCTTATTTAAAAAAGATCATTTACACTAAAATTCAATCTTTACCTTAAAAAGAAAAATTGTCTAAAAATAACTCCTCATTTCATCAACCAAGTTTCAACACGCTTTTGTGTTTATTTCTCCCGTATTAAATCATTTCATATTTCTCCCTAGAAAAAAAAACAAGTGGTTTACTTTGATAATGTTCTTAGCAAAACCATTCCCCTATCAGTTTTTTTTTTCAAGTTGCAGCATAATCGCTTCGATCGTGGTAGTATTTATGTTCAATAAGTTTTTTTAACTAGGATTGTAACTTCAATGGTATTGAAAAGGGTTAAAATTTCTTATTATGCAACTGAACTTAGGTAGTTAATCTCTGATTTTTATATAATTTCTATGATATTTGAACTTCAGATTGTGGTATGTGATTACTCTTTGTATATGTATAACTTTTTGCAACGATAATAAATAATTTTATTAGAACCACAACAACATTTCTAAATTATTAATGAAAAGTTCTTTGTGTCCAGGTAGGTGGGAATTTATAATAGATCCTAGACTAATGGATAAATATTGGAATTATACAGATAAAATGCAATTTCCTTATACTGACGGATATCGAGGAATTTATAAATTATGATAGCCGCCAATGGAAGATTGCGAACGGGATTAACATAGTCGAACCAATTAGGTTTCCATATCCATGTGTAAAATGTTTAAAACGCTAAAAACGCAAGGCGGACAAGGTTAAGTATCATTGAACATGTAGAGTAAGTCCAAATCATGGGGAAGAAGATGAGGCCTGGTAGCGACATTTATGGTTCGCACGCAAAAGAAGTTGTTGATTTCCCAACAAATGCTGCAGAGACTAGTGAAATGGTTGAAGTTTCACGAGATAATTTCCCAAAGGAATCTCTGACTATAGATACTCAAATATGATGATAAACCTCTATAAGAAGGATGTCCCAAATATACAAAGATATCCATAATGTGTAAGATGTTCAATTTGAAGAGCAAGCACGGAGCATCAGACATGTTCTTTAATGAACTTCTAGATTTTTTATAAGATATGCTCCCTCCCAGAAATGAAATGATGAAAAATACATATGAAACTAATAAGGTAATAAAAGCATTGTGTCCATGGTATACAGAGATACATTGTAAGGACACGTAAGCTGGTCAATCCTATTTGATTGTTCAAATGAAGATCATGCAACATAAAAACATTAATATTACATTAATTAATAAAATAAAATTTTGGATAAACTATTAGTATTACTAAATATATTCCAAAAATTCATACAAAATGGATTACTTGAACGCGTCAAATGAACATCGGACGAGGAAGATACAACGCTCGAAAGTTTAGCATGCAAAGATTGACTTCAGTCAATTCGGTTTGACTATCATCAAATTAGTTTAGCATAATTATAGTTTAACATGAATATCAAATTAATTAACCTAATTAATTAAGTTAGTTTAAAACTTAAAATGTATGAAGTGTAATTATGTGTAAGTATATTTCAAAGTTATTTATCATTATTAGTATCTAATAATAATAGTATATATAGATTATATAATAAAGAAGTTATCTTGTTGTGAGGTGGTGGTGTTGATTATTAAGAAAAAGTGAGATGAGTCATTTTGAGAAAGAGATAAGAGAGGATTTGAAAATAGTAAATCATAGAGAGATACTGATGTTGATGATGAAGTTAGAACAAGATGATAATGGTGACATTAACCATGAAGATGAAGATTAAACATATCTAAATGATAAAGGTAACCTTACTAATTTAGTTTAGTATATTAATCATGATTTGGGTAGTTTTTGTATGTTGAAAATAGTTTAGAATCAATCAACTAGATAATTCCATAATCATGATTTCATGTAATTTTATGTGTCTTTGCCATAATTTCGAGCATGAATTCAATATCCTTAAAGTGTGAATTAGTCCAAGGATAAAATATCAAACTTATAGATAAGCATGATGTGTCTTTAACACCAGTGAGCAGGTTTTGTGTGTAATTGGATGGGTATGTTGTGTATTATACATTGTCCAGTTTTCCCGTGAAAAGTGTCAGTGGTCTCCCCACGGCTCCTTGCTAACATAAGTAGCACTGGAGTGCAATATTATTAGTAGTGCGGGGGTGCAATATTATAATTAACATGGGGAGAGATATATTTTTATTTATTTTTGGTCTTTAGTAGCACGAGGTGTGTAATATTATATTGAGGTATTTGGGTAAATCATTCGTATGCATATTATTCTTGATTGTTAAATCTTCTAGACTTTGATAGTAGTTCCCGGAATAAGGGGTGTATGGGCACTTCTGGTGCTATTATTTGCGACTGGAATAATTCTAGTGTCGCTTTCTCCATTGAGTAGGGTGAGGTTAAGGTGATGTATAATTTTAGTTTTTTCTAGCATCTTTTTACTGGTATTGTCACCATGGTACGCAATATATGTGGAAGTGGGGTTAAAATAACACTTCTTTTATGAATGTCATACTTACGATGTTTTTCTAAGTGTTGAGTGCATAAGGTGATAAATGGTTCTTCTTTTATTGATGTATTTTAATTATCTTTGAGTAAACCTGCTAAGCATGTTAGTGATTGCTTGAAAGTTGTATGTTTCCACTGATCACCCCTTTGGGATGATGTGCTCACTCAATTCCAACTTTTAATTTCAGAGACATATAAAGTAGTGCTCGGGGTGATGATCTTTCGTTATGTTTATTTTGTGACTGTATTAATCAAATCATTATTGTATATGTATCATATGAGAGGTGTTCTTATATAGAGAGGGTTTTAAATTTTAGTTAATCTTCATTTAAAACCTCTAATTAAATGTTTAAATAGATGTTTTAGATCTTTAATGTCTCAAACGTATAATAGTCTCTTAGATTTCTAAGTAGGTGATTTTGAGGCGTTACAAAGTTGGTATCAGATCTCACCATTAGATCTTATAGGGGAAGCACTAGATAATAACCATTGCCAGTTAGTGAACTAGATCATTCTTGAACTGGGTTGGGTTCCGAGATAAATCTTAATCCCTAAAGACAATCAAGAAGTAAAAGATTTATAAATTTGAATGATTGATTGATTGATTTGTACAACATGTTGATATATATATTATGAAGTAAAAGTTGTAGGTTAAAACTAGTTATGATACGATTTAGAAATTTTGGTAGGGATTAGTCATTAGAGAATAATTAGTTTGAATTATTTAACACTTAGACAATCCAGCACATGGAAATAGTGTAGTTTGAAATTCTGATATGTTTGTGTCATCTTTGTTCATAGGAAAGCATTGTCAGGTCTGATCATCCTAGATAGGGCAACTGCATTCAGGGATTACTACTTATAGAAGCAAGACTTGCTTATATTAGAAATATGAGAGATCCCAACTTCATGTAGAATGCTTAATAGGTTTCTTCCATGAACCTGAAGCAATCAAATATATTGAGATAAATTAATTTAGAGAACTTAGAGAGCTAATCATTTGTTAAAAAAAATTGCATAGTGGATCTAGAGCTGAAGATTTTAAATTTTTATTATATAATACCATGTATATTTGTGTTTCATCTCTTGTTTCCTTCGAACTCATCTAAATTGATTTTGGATTTTCGGGTTTATTAGAAGCGAATTTCTTTTGAAATAATTATTAGTATAGTTCACTTAGAACCAAAGACTATAGTTACAAAGACTATAGTTACTGTCTAAATTTCTAAATAGCTCACCCTAGAAAAATATACTTAGTATCACATGAAAATTTATATATACAAAATAATTATAAGTTTATCCTATAGTAGATAATTTGATTATAAAATTATTGCTTAATATTTCAGTCAGATTAAATTCTTATATTGATTTAGATTGTAATGAAATTATGTATTGTTTATTGTGATGTATTTTTAAGTGTAAGATTTTATGCATGATTATTTATGTTTAATAGAAAATGTATGGAAATATTTAGTGTATACAAAGCTAGTACCAAAACATTTAAATATAAATAGTCTTAACATCGAGATAAACAAATTTAGATTTAATCTGAGTATATATATTGAAACTAAAAATGGAAGATATAAGATAAAAATTAAATAAATAAGATAAAGATGATAAATATAGGAAAATATAGGAGGACATGGCTACTATTTACAATTAAAGTGAAAGGTAGCAACGATTAAAAGATTTAAAAAAAAGTAGAAAGATTTGAAGGATGGAATAGAAATGAGAAAATCATAAAAATATAAGAAATAATTAGAGTAGTAACTATAAATAAAAGTAAGTTTGAAGATTGTAATAAATAATACTCCCTCCGTTTCAGGAAAAGAGTTAGTTTTCCTATTTGCACAATTGTTAAGGCAAGATGAGAGAGAATAACTTTTGTAATTTGTTTCCAAATTTACCCTAATAAAAAGTTTAATACTACATATATCTTTATAATGAGAATAATAACATTTCTTAAAATAACAAGGATAATTTTGAAAGTTTGCTATATTGAAAATGAAAGTAACTCTTTTGTTGGAACAAAAATTTAAAGAGAAAGTAACTCTTTTCCTGAAACGGAGGGAGTATAGTATTTTATAAAAATTTAATAATAAAAGATAGATATAAGAATTAGTAAATAATAATAATAATAATAAGTATTATTATAATAAGATGGTGGCCTTGATGTATACACCATGTCATACACAAGCCACTATTGTTTTGTAACTTTATGTATTCAGACTTGCCCACCTCAAGCTATTATTTTGAACACGTCTGTGGCTCCTGAATCTAGCCATATTTTCTAACAGGTAAGGTTATTAGACTCGTACGAGTCACGAATCGACTCATACGAGTCATGTCACTCGTATTCAAATCGAGTCATAACGTATAGGAGAATAGTATTGACCATGAAGCGTACAAGATTCCCCAATTTTATTCGATTTTTGACTGTTTCTAACACCTTTGAAACCTTCAATTCTCATTTCATTTTTAAATACGGAATAAAACAAGTTAAGGAGTTTCAAACTCCTCACTTCCTGCTCATACAGCTCACCTTTATACCACTGTTTCAAGCCATGTTTTTTCTTTTAATAATAAACTTATAATTTATTCATACAAATATTATTTCTATATACATATCTTCATGTTTAGTTTATAAGTAAATATTTCTAACTATGAATCTCCGTTTCACATTTCAACATACGATTCGATATTTAAAAATAAAAACGGGTTATTTTGCGCTTCACGATTTCAAAACCTTGCCAACAGGAACTTCAAGATTACATACAAGTTTGTGGTCTAGATCTTTCTTCTTTCAACATAGACAACACTATCCCCCATTCTATGTGTTCTCTGGCAGTAAAATACTTCGATGCAATGATGAATTATCTACCAACAAGTTTCAAATTGACATACCTTGACTCAATTCTTTAGCATTCCAACAAAATAAAACACGCGTAGGATTATATCATGTGGAATCTACTACCAGACCCATTTTTCCAAAAAATTCCGTTCTTATACCCACGTCTCCGGAATCTCACGGGCGCACCCTACAATTTCATATTTTTCATTAGGAAACCCATTTTTTAAAAATATGTGTTTTTTTTAATTCATGTACTATCCTTTCATATCCTTTTCATATATTCTGCTCAATCCCACGTTAAAAACCTAATTCCAACATAAGCAGTTTGCATAAAGATTTTATGTGGAATCGATGAGGAAAAATTGATAAATACCATCATCAACAGTTAAATTTGAAGATTCAATCACCAGAAAATGATATCACAGATAAGTTTCTTCTATCAACTTTTGGTTTTCCTGTAAAATAATTTTAGGATTTCAAAAATTATAAAACACTGATTAAAACTCAATTTTTTAAGAAAATCTTGATCATAGTAAAGATCTTTGGTCGTCGAATCTTTTTCTCTCTTTTTATCTTTCGAAAAAAACTAGCATTTTTTTTTCTTCTTCTAGGGTACTTGAATGAAATTTGATTTATCCCCCTATTTTTAAGTTTGATCGAAAATATATGATCATAAATTTGAATTTCATACACCTTAATTTTTGTTATCCGTAGAATCGATTTGATTTTGGTTAAATTTTTTTCGAGCTTATCCAATCTTACAAGATGTATGGTACAAGCATGACTCTTTTTGACGTCTTTGAGATGCAGATTGATTACAGTGGGTGGACTGTAAAGTATTGGCAGTGATGAAGAACCCAAGACTTATCCTGAGGTTTCTTCTTGGTTATGTAACCCAGGAGGGGGATTTGGACTTTGAATGGAATCTTCTCATTTAAGAAACTATAGTTTACCCCGAATGCTGGTGTTGCAGAGAAATTGTAGATAGAGAACTTAGAATGAAAGATGCAACACAGATAAATTGATAAAATGTATAATGATTAAAAATACAAACTATGGTTTGTGAAATAAGAAGAGGGTTGATCTGGTGAGGGATATTTCTTAGGAATAATTCAGAAGAGAGTTGATGGTGTTGGATCTTTCAGTCAAAGATTACTTGGTAATGATTTTTCTTTCGTTTTGTTGTTCAATTGATCTTTGAAACTATTTGATGTTAGTTATTACAACTTTAAAGAATAATTTGATGTGAATCTTCAATTGAATTCAACTTGGTGTCGATACTTGATTGCTATTGTTGGATTTCTATTGAATTTCTATATGGAGGAGTTGAACCAGTTCGAATACCCAACATTAGTTTTTCATGTTAGCATAAGTTTTCAAATTTGTCTTCTCTTAGTATATTATGGACGTTACCAAAGTCAGTGTTGAAATGATATGAGTATTTTTTTTTTGTATATCAAAGATGATAGATGTATTTTTTGTAGTGGTAGGAACATATAAAGAATACTTTCCCAGTATTCTTGTTGTATTGATGTTTGGATAATGAGTATATTGATTTTGGTGTATAGGTACAAGGAGTAAGGACTAAATTGAGGTGATTTTTGAAACTTCTGTCTGGATACTATACCGGCTTTTCGAGAAATTAGACTAACTGAAGAAGAGATATTATTAGTGTTATACATGTACTTATATTTAACATTGATATTGTTATTACTCACTTATTATAGTTTGTCCAAACTGTTACTTGAATCTTTACATGTTATTAATTATGTCATTCCATGGAGAATTCATTTTCTGTTTCTTTCCCAATTCTTGTTAACTTTTTTACTTTCTTATTTCAGTACGAAAAGAGGAGAAGGCGATTGGGGTATATATTGAGAAGCCAACCGTGCAAGGCGATAAAAAACCATAGAAATGAACAAACAAATGCACCATTTGCTTTGGAAAAGAAGTTGACTCACTTTTGAACAGGTACTAATGTCATCAAATCCGCTTGCTTTAGAATTAACCAAATGTTTGATATCTTGTTATCTCGCAGACATTTGATAAATTTTTCCTTTTTCTTTTTTCTTCTGGCTTTTTATAAATTTAGATGCGGGCATATGTGCACCTGTTTCAAGTGTTTCACTAAGTTGCGTTAGAGTCCTGGGAAATGTCTGATGTGCCGAGTACTAATTTTAGACATTGTGCAGGCTTATCCTGCGTGATGTGCAGGCATAACAAGTTGCATTCTTATGTTGATGTCTTGGAATGTTATGGTAGATGTGTGGCATGAATTTACGATTTGAAGCAGAGACATGTGATAAGATATTTATAAGAACAACAAATAGATTTTTTATTTTTTCATTTAATTTAATTATTGTGTTGTCAATAACCAAGTAACTGTACTCTTGATATTGTAAATGTAAGACTTATCATTCTTTATAATTGAAAGATTTTTGTAAGTTTATCTTTTTAAAGTGGTTGCATAATCTGTTATGCAGCTATAAAAATATCTGCATAACATGTTATGTAGTTGAAAAAATGGCTGCATAACCTATTATGCATCTACAAAAATGGTTACATAACGCATTATGCAATAATTGTTTTATTAAAACCGAAATCAACCAAAAAATGGATGCATAACCTGTTATGCAGTCAAGAAAATGACTGCATATCGCATTATGCAACCATTTTTTTGTTAGCACTGAAATAAGAAATTGTTGCATAACCTATTATCCATCCGAGAAAATTGTTGCATAACACGTTATTCATCAACTTTTTTTGTTAGCACTAAAATCAACCAGAAATTTTCTGCATAACCAAAAATTAGTGGGTGCATGAACAAAAATATGACTGTAAAATGTGTTATGCATCCTTTATGGTGGCTAAATAATTCGTTATGCATCCTTTTTTTTGTTGGATTGATATTTTTTAGACATGTACATCATTTTAGTGGTTACATAACCAAATTAGTGGATGCATAAACCAAAATTATGACTACATAATGTGTTATGCATCCTTTATAGTGGCTACATAATTCTTTATGCATCATTTTTTTTGTTGGAATGCTATTTATAAGCATATACATCGTTTTAGTGGTTGCATAACCAAATTAGTATATGCATAAACCAAAATATGGATGCATAATGTGTTATCCATCCTTTGTGGTGGCTGCATAGTTTGTTATGCATCAATGTTTTTGTTGGAATGTTATTTTTAGGCATATACATCGTTTTAATGGTTGCATAACCAAATTAGTGGATGCATAAACCAAAATAGGGTTGCATAATTTGTTAGGAATCCTTTGTGGTGGCAGCATAATGTGTAATGCATCCTTTATGGTGGCTACATAATTCGTTATGTATCCAGTTTTCAAAGCTTATGCCTAAAAGAACAAACACCTCCGACTTTTTCGTAAATAATTAAAATTTGATATTTTTGTTTGTACTCATTGTGTAGATCCCTTTAAAAGCTTTCCAACAAGATAAAATTTGTAAAATTCCAAGGAACGGTTTTAAGATATGTTATATTCTAGTTTCCTTGCCAATTATACCCCTAGAAAAACAGGATGCGTAACGAGTTATGCAGACACTTTAATGAGAATAGTGAAAATCTGAGATTTCTTTATTATACAAGTAGAAATATTAAGGGTATTTGTGTCTTATTCCTCTCTTTTCAGAATTTCAAATAATTATGGGTTTCACAAAAACTAGAAAATATTGTGGGCCTGTGAATAGAAAAAATACTCCCTCTGTTTCTGGAAAAGTGTTACTATCACTTTTTCATTTTAGCCTAAAAATAGGCCAATTTAAAAAAGTGATAGTAACTATTTTCCTGAAACGGAGGTAGTATTTTTTTTTGGGACTTAGCCTAATTTTCCCTTATATCATGTCTACACCAATTAATGGGCTTAACCAATACACTGGGCCCAGGCAGTTTAGCTTGATACTTAGTTACCGCATGGGTATCCCTCTTTTTGATGTAGGAAGTCTTTTTCCAAGATGTAATAGAGAAATGGATGTCTTCGGGGACCACGTATTGTATTGTACAAATGACGTTGGACTCAAATTTCGCCACGACCTAGTTAGAGACTTATTAGCAAATATATGTTTCCAAGCGTGTGTTGCTGCCAGGAAAGAAGTAGCTTTGAGTTTCCTACCAGACAGAGATAGTACTTTGAGACCAGCGGATATTCTTGTCTACAACTGGAAAAATGAACAAGATATATGTTTCGACGTCACTAGTGTTTCACCTTTCACAAGGGGAGGACTTCGTACGATCATACCAGGCCATGCTATTTTTAACTCTGTCACACGTAAACGCAACAAATATCTGGACAAATGCTTAGCTCATGGTTAATTTGACGTCTTAGCCTTCTCAACTTTGGTAGAACTTGGTGAAGACACAATAATTTTTCTTAAGAGATTAAAAAATTACCTAACTAGTCAAGACGCCAATATTAAAATGGGCAGTTTTATTTTGCATAGGTTAGGACTTACATTTAAAAAAGGTGTTGAAACCCTATTTGTTGCTAGGCTATACACCAATTTCTTATAAAAATGCTCTTTATTTTTTTTAATAAAAACTTATTTATAATAAAAATAATAATAATAATAATAATAATAATAATAATAATAATAATAAATCAGATATTTTAATCTTTAACCATATAGATAATATAAGATATGTATTGTAAGTAAGTCTCAAAAATATGGATGATTTTGTGTTGGATCGTAATTGACCTAATAAGTAATAAGGTATCCTAATTATCTTTTAGCCAAGCCAATGATTTAATAAGTCAATTAAAAAAAGAGAAACAAATAACATAAATAAAAAATAAAAAATAAATTAATAGTATTTAACTAATGAGTTCTGCATTGAATTTATCTTATATAGTATTTAATTTATTGGAACATAACAATTGTCAAAAAATAGGAATTTATGGCACTAATAAAATTCAAAGATTATTTATTTATAGTATGATTTACCAAAATTTAAATTTAGATTACATTAAATTAGATTAATTACATGGTTAAATGTTTAACAAAATGTAGTGTGTTTTAGATTCAACTAAATTCAATAAGATTTTCTATTTCGATTTTTAGATTCAAAATTAATCAATATTGATGGGTTTGAATTTTATGCGTTGTTAAACATGAACAATACTTACACTAAGACGAAGAGACAATTTTTATCTATAAGGTAGGGAGTTTTGAAGACTTGAAGGACATTTCCTAATTTTTGAGGAAAAAAAAAATTATATGTTACGGAGAATGTAAGCATCCGCAAGCTGGTCAATCCTATTTGATTGTTCAAACGAAGATCATGCAACAGAAAAACTTAATTAAGTTAATTCAAGAGTATAAAACAAATCTCGGACAACTTATATTTGATAAGTGGTGGTCAGGATTTAGTTTGGGAGGATACAAAGAGCGGCCGAGATTTGTTTAGGGATAGGGTGTGCGTCCGAATTTTTCTAGGGATATATAAATAGTAGCTCTGATTCTTTTTGGATGTAGAGGAGATATATAGGGTTAGGATTTGTTTATGGATGACATATATCAATGGTTGTGGTTCAATGGGAGGCATCCAACGATCTTAATTTACAATCAAATTGCTAATGTCTCATTAATTTCTTATAATGTCATTAGTTATCCAAATAAATATCTCATAATATCTTTTTTATTAATTTCATATAATGTTATTAATTATCCAAATATATTTATATATATATATATATATATATATAATATTAAAATTTGTTAATAGTTAAATATATCAATGGAAATTGGTAGTAGTTGTGGTTGTGGAGTCGGTGGCGGTAACATTAATTAGTAATGGTCACTATAAAAAAAAAAGGCTTTTTGTGGCAAATAATCGTGTCACGAAAATTTATTTTTTCGCTGCAAAAAGAATATAGAATTTCGTCACCTATCTTAGGTCGTAGAAAGTCATTTATGATAATCTTAAGAAATTATCACCGAATTTTTTTATTAACAACATAAATATATTGCCACCAAAAATATCTTTTGGCGAGCAAATAAATTGACATCGTTCAGTGATTTTATGACCTAGAACTTTGTCACTCTAGATATTTTATGTGAGGATATAATTTTATCAATTAAAATAATCTTAGAAACAAAATTTATTCGCCTCAAAATAAATTTATTGTGATAAAAAATTAGTCACATAAAACAATTTTAATAGCAAAATTTGTTCGTCTCAGAAAAAAAAATATAGCAGCAAAATTTGTTCGTCGCAGAAAAATTTATAGTGAAAAAATAATTTTGTCACATAAATATTTAGCAACGAATAATTTCTCCTCAGAATAAAAAAAAAAATTGTCTCTAAAAGTACTAAAATTGTCTCTATAAATATCATTGCCTCCAAAACAATTTTAACGACCAAGTAATCCATCTCAAATAAATTATTGTAGACGGAACATTAACCTCACAATAACTATTTCCTGACCCAAATTATTTTCACAACATGCCAAATTGATCACCAAATTTTCTTTAGTGATTAGCCATATTGTCTTCCATCATTTTCAAGAAATTTATTACACATAAAATAAATATAAATAAATGAATAAATTAAGTACAGAAAACTTACCTTAGATGAAGAGGGGTCGGGATTTAATTTTGGAGGAGACAAAGAGCGGATGGGATTTTTTTCAGGGATATGATGTGGGTTTGGATCTCTCCATGGATAAGATAGATGAACGGTTGTTCTTTGTTTTGACAAAAGATACACCCGTCGTGAGGGCATAGGTAGTCATTTTACATTTGTAAAATCTTTTTGGTGTTGTTTCAAGAAGAAGAAGAAAGGGGATGTGCAGAGAACAATCAAGAATACAAAACAAAGTGTCGACAACTTATCTTAGATAAAGAGGGGTCGGGATTTAATTTTGATGGAGACAAAGAGCGGATGGGATTTGTTCAGAGATAGGATATGGGTCAGGATCTCTCTATGGATAAGATAGATAAACGACTGATGTTTGTTTTGATAAAAGACACAGTCGCCCGAGGGTACTTGTAGTTATTTTGTATTTATAAAATCTTTTTGGTGTTGTTTCAGGCAGAAGAAAAGAGGGGATGTGCAGAGGACAATCAAGAATAGAAAATAAAGTGTAGACAACTTACCTTAGATAAAAAGGGGTCAGGATTTAATTTTGGAGGAGACAAAAAATAGCTAGGATTTTTTCAAGAATAGGGTATGGTTCCGGATCTCTCTATGGATAAGATAGATGAACGTTTGATGTTTGTTTTGACAAACGACACATCCATATGAGGGCATAGGTAGTCATTTGATATTTGTAAAACATTTTCGGTGTTGTTTCAGGCAGAAGAAGAGAGGGAATGTGCAGAAAATAATCCCTTTATCGATATAGGTTTCATTTTCTTCTCTGCCTTTCAGTTGTTATACTCAAATGTAACCCTAAATAAAGAACTCGATGAAGATACTTAATCATATAAGCATTTTGATATAAACCTTTATTTCGGTATTTTCTTTGAGAAATTTGATTTTATCAGCTCCAGATCAGAGGTTTTCGTTGATATTGGTTATTCAAGACATGATCTGAAGTTAGGCACATCCTTTTATCTCTAGATTTAGGGTTTTTCACTTCATAAAAAATAAATTATGTTATGTTCACCTCCTATTAGAATCGATTATTCTTCATTTTTTCTTCTTCTTATAACTAGGGTTCTGATTATAACTAGACTTGGGGTAAAACTATCACACAATATCAAGGGCATGAAACCCCTTCACAAAAACACTCTGATCTTCGGGCTCATTGTGTCCTAATCACTGAAAGCAATCGCATCTATCATCAATTTGAATGCAGAACCAATATAAAATCCCTAAGAAATTGACTTCAAGAGTTGAATGATATACACTTGAATAGTAATACCCTCTAGGATGATGACTTGATTGGTAGCGGGAAGTAAGTTTTTAGTTAAACATGTAACAAGAAAACCCCTAATGATTTGTAGAGTGTTCTAATAATTATTCTGTGTTTTTTGTTTATAGAGTTCAATTCGAAAAGGTTCTTTCTCAAGGTCTTGATGACTCAACTTGGACAATATCAAGTGTAAGGGGTGCAGGTAATCCTAGAAATATTTGTTTTGCTCTATAAGTTGTCACTTCAGTTTATCTTGAAATATTATGCTATTTTGAACATTTTAGACACATGGATAAGTTTGTCTCATAATTCATTACCCCAATGATATTGTAAGTTCGATCTCTCTTTCTGCATTTCAGTGTGTCTATTGATCTCAAGTGATGCTTACTGGAGAAGTAAAGATTAAACTTCTATTTTGTATCATTTTTTATTACTTCTAGGTATAACTTGAGAACTTTTGTTGGTTGTAATGTTACTAAATTCATAGTGCAACTTTACTTTGTAGGGCTATAGTGGTATTTATGGTGTTACATATCTGAGTTTTGCACTGCAAAGACTGAAAGACGTCATTTTATCTGGTAAAGTTCCTCTGATCAGAAATGGATTTAAAGCAGATTCTGACTATAGAGCATGCTTCAGACAATTTTTATTCTTCACAGAATATGGAGGAGGAGGGGTAAGCTATCTCATTTGATTTTTTAGAATGCAGCTTTTTATTTTAATTCTTTCTGGAATGTTGATATTGACAGATTTTAAATTCATATGTAGGTTCGTCTACCATCTAGCGTGATATGATTCTGTCATATAGTAGTATAGTTGATAGCAGAAATATTTGAAGTCAATATAAATAGATGTAGGGAAAGTTTATTTCAAACTTGACAAAGAAGTTCAAGATGAAAAATTAGGCGTTGATTATTATAACCATTTGCAGATTCACTCAGTTATATCTAACGCCACATCAATTGTTTCTGCAACTCGATCTCTTTCACTCAAATTTCGTGAAAATTGTTCAATATAAACTACTTATTTCTCATATGAAATTATCTTCCCTCGGGTTACTTAAACTATTGGTTTGCAATTTACATTCATATTTGTCATAATTTCCATTCAGATACACATACCATAGGTTTCGACGAAGGTATTATTAATCATAGGGTACCATCGAAACAGTTGCAGTATAGGGAGCTTGGAGTGTTGTTATGGTGTGGCTTCACCATTCAAGAATTTTCAAACCAGTGCTTTCGGAGTATTTCTGATTATGGAATAAATTATTTACAATTATTATTTTTTTATATCATATTGTTACATGTTGTATGTTCAAACCCATGTTATGAAACCAATTATCGTGTATTCATGTTACTTATTTCTTAGTAGTTTAGTAAGAAAATATAAGTTCTTTAGTTTTTTTTTTCTTTTATTTTGAGAATTCTGTTATCGAAGCTGAACCAGGAATGTTGTTTGTGGACACCGACCGGGTTTTGGTTTGTTGTAATGATTCGGTGTATTATGGTTGTCAATAAGTGCAAGTTTTTACTAATCTATTAAGCATAGTTGATTACATGTCGCGGAAGAACTCAAGATATCTTATTTATGCGACTAAACATGCATGAATAAAGTTGTTTAAAAAAATTATTGATGTATAAGGGTCAACATTTACATTACGACAAATATCAATTTTCGTGCCGTTACGGCACAGGTTAAACCCTAGTTTGAACATAAATTATAATAACTAATGACATAATAATTCGGGAAAACTAATAGTACGATTATATAAACCCCGAAATTTCATGTGAATTAGATTACTTAAACGCGTCAAACAGATATCGGACAAGAAAGATACAACGTTTGAAAGTTCAGAATGCGAAGATTGATTTAACTCAATCCAGTTTGACTAAGGGATTGAATTAGTTTAGCATAATTATAGTTTAATGTAAATGATAAATTAATTAACCTTATTAAATTAACGAAACTAGTTTAAAACTTAAAATATAGGAAGTGTAATTATGGTGTAATTATATTTCAGTTTTTCTTTTTGATAAGTCAAATGTAATTATATTTAAGATTTATTTATCATTATTATTATATAATAATGGTATACATGGATTATATAATAAAGAAGTTATCTTCTTGTGAGGTGGTGGTGTTGATTATTGAGAGAGAGTGAGATGAGTCATTCTGAGAAGGAGATAACGGAGGATTTGGAAAAGAATTAACCAGGGGTAGTCAAATGTGACTTATAAAGATTTGTAGAGAATTTTCAAATGTGTTGTTAGTCAATTGAGATTATGAGAGAGTCTCCCAAACTCTCTTGTTATTGGATAGAGACTTTTTCTAAGTCTTTTAAACTCTCTAAGAACACCATGTTATTGGATTAAGATTTGTTAAGAGTCACTCAAACACTCTTGTTATTAGATATAGACTTCAAAATCATTGTTTGTTACTTATTGGGATTTTGGGAGACTTTTTGATAAAAATAGGCATGAACGAAATCTCTCCCTTAAAGGTGATATTTTGAGAGACTTGAAAATTTGGGTAGAACAAATATAATCCAAAGGTCCTCATTCCTCAGCCTTATCGAGTGACCAAAATCCATGCACGACTATTCCTTAACTCCCTCCTGCCTTATCTTCTTCTTTTTCCTCATTCCTCAGCCTTTATCTTCTTATTCCTTCCCCCTCTGTCTTCTTCCGCCATTCCCTGGAATTGCTTGATTTTATATGAAAAAATCAAAAAATCACCATCATCCCAAATAAAATGATTACATCGATAATTAATTTTAGGAATCATTAACCATTTTTTTACCAGAATCAATTAGTAAACATCTACTCATAATACATCAATGGGATTATCCGTAAAAGAACAATATTTCCCAAAATCAAACTCGAGACAACAACGAGAAGATGCTAATCAGTGGCGAGATAGCATAGAAAACAAAATGTGGGATGAGTGGAATAAAGAGAATGAAAACTTAGGCATATGACAACAATGAGCTTTTAATTTTGACAAATGAAACAAATTTTACTAGGTAATCATGGTACTTGTGTCAATTGTGCAACATGCATAAATTCAAAACATCTACCAACTTTTTTATTATGCACGTTACACAATTGACACAAGTAATGAGCGAGAACTTGATGTATAATCAGTAGACATGATTCATAGAGGATGGTTCCATGATTGCAAACAGATATTAATTGTCCATTTTAATCAAGTATTGAATGAATTATGATCAATTGAAAACATGGTGTCAAAACTGGAAAGTTGGTAAATTTGGCTAAGTGTTGGTGAAAAAGATAAATGAGTTAGCTAAGTTATATTTCTGACTCATCTTAGTCGATTCGAGTCAAATCGGGTAAATAGGCCGGGCCATTGGTTGACCCAAATGTGTATAAGGTCAGTCCATGGGTTAGCGGGCCGGTTGGGCATGTCAGGATGGGTCAGACCGTGGGTTAGATTTAAGGCCAGATTTGTTAATTTCAAGGTCTAAATTAGTTTTCGGTTCCTTCTGCAAAGTTGTAGAGTTTACGATAACTTTTTAATAACACCTAATTCATCTGATTTAGATAAGTAGATATTTTTTTTATAATTAAAAGAGTTGACATCAATTTATAAAACTATGAGAATTTTTATAAAATGTCCGAACCTCAAAATCTGGTTCGGTAAAATACCCTTGTTTTTTTCACTATAATAAAATGCCCCATCATTATGATTTATGTCAAGGCCCACATGATTGGTCATTTTATCGTTGACTTGATCAATTTATCACAACACCAGAAGATATAATTACCTATTTATCCATGCCCCAAATAAAACCTTAACTCTAACTAAAACGAGATATTTTTTAGATCTTGAAACTCAGTAATCTCTATCCTCTCTCAAGTCTCAGCAACTTTTTGAGTGAAACACCAAGTCATGGAAAAATTCCAGGTCAAGGTGGTGAACTGTGATAGTGAAATGTTGATGTAAGTGCAACCATTCTGTTCCGGATTTAAACGATTAACAAATAATTCATATAACACTATTGGCACAACAAATATTAAGCAATAACAAGATAAATTACGAGAAAACAAGTTATTAAACATCAATTATGAATCATGTTCCGGGAGTCAAAATCATCCCTAATCAATATGCTTAGCTAGACATAACAACGGAGTTCATCGCAAATAAAAAAAAGAACATCAAACTATAAAACTGAATACAAAACCAAGTATGGAGACCAAACAGCCGCAGGATGGATGGACTGGTCGTGATGTTCTTGTCAGGTCCAGGCCCTTGTACTGCTGCAAATAGGTGATAGTGATTGGTGGAGACCAACTGTGGTGTTGTATGCAAGTCTGACAGGTGGTGTTGAACTGGTGCTGTAGTTGTTGTATACAGGTGTAGTAGTTATGCAGATGGTGATGGATGGGAAGTGGTGGTGTATGGAAGTGCCGATGATGTGGATTAATGCAAACTGGTGGGCGGTGAATGCAATGGACGTGAATGTAAAGGATGTAAAAGAGGGTGATGGATGTGTAGGTCTCTGTAGAGATGAATGCAGTTGTGAGAGGATGTCTTTGATGGTCGAGAGGTTTGCTGTGGCTTCTCTTTTATAGCTAATCTTTCCTGCGGAGTTTAACGCCGACTAAAACTCAACTTTCTTAATCTATTTCAACTTCTAAAACACGGCTTCAAAATTCTAGTCATCTAACATACACTTTGAACGACAGCAAAACTCTCGACAATCAATTAGCTATAAAAGATAAGCCACAAAAATACTTGGTAAGAAAAATTTGTTATTACAAACTTATTTTTTGGTGGCGCATCTCCCCAAGATACAAGGCATTGTGTGGCGGGTATATCCCAAGACCATATTGCATTTGAAATATGTTATTCTTTTGCCTACCATACTAAAACTGTTATGCACAACATTGAGGATACAATGAAGGGTCTATTGGCAACTACACATTTAGGGAGTTCCAATGGTTTTCTCATCTCGTAACTGCGATATCATTTACTTAATACCTTGGCGACTTTACATGGGAAGCCCTTGCGGATCTGCGTGGAAGAAAACAACAAGGATAGGTCATAGATTCTTTTGAAGAGACTGATACTTCTGTTTCCTTCACTAATTATTCGTGTTAAAACCCTTGATGTTAAAGACAAGATAATGCAGCTACTTCTATATTCTGATGCTCAATTATATTGTTTACTGTTGGGTATTCATGGGGCTGGTTATCATTTCTCAACGAACTTTTTTCTTCCGGTTTTCTTATACTTCCCATATGTGAGGTGATGATTTATATTGCTGAGTGTGAGCAGCCAAAGGTTGACCTGGGGTTTACACCCAGTTGTTGTACTCAGTGTCAGTTTCTGATAACTCAAGAAGAGGTGGAGAAGCTACACCGTTCAAGTGTAGCTAAGGAAAGGACTGTCGTGGAAAGGGATGTGTGTGTGTGAGTGAAAATCAAACTGGGGGTTATGAAGATACTACACATCTTTACCTTGGGCTAATAATCACAAGGAGGTGTCCACTGTTTGCCTTTAAGGGAGGAGCCACAACCATGTATGCTCATTACATTACGCAGGCAAATAGTCAGTTGATGGCTGGACAGGGAGTTGGAGTTCTTACAGGCCTTGAAGGGAACTTCTTTAACCCTGTGGCCAAATGTTTGCTACGGGCAATTCAAATTGTAAAGGTGTTGTTGTGGGTTGATTACTGGAAGTGGCCATTCAGTTTGTTTCATATGGGCTTGTAGAGTGGGCATTCAGTTTGTTTCATCCTTGAGGATCAGGATAGTCTGAAGGGGAAGTTATTGTCATGTACCCAACTGTGGGGAGGAGGATGTCCGTATCATATTCTATGTTAGTGCTTAGTATTACTTATGTTGGTAGTATTTAGATTATTTGTAGTGGCTATAATTTGTAATAGAGGTTGAGATGTGACCACTTGGGGGATATCTAGCAGTTAGATCTAGGGTAGTAATTGGGTAGTGTTATATGAATCAAGTGAGTCTGTAAGAGGGATTTTATCTAAAAAAAATATTTATCAACAGATTTGTAAGAGGGATTTTATCTAAGTAATTGGGGACGCCTCTTGTTTGAGCTAGGCTATGCGAAGCGTCCTTGAGAGCACTGTGTGCGTAAGCTCGCGTCCTCATGGAATGGATCTTTGATTATGGCGAGTCCAAAATAAACGACACATAGTTTGTGACACGTCCTTGAGTAGAATGCTAGAGTGGCATGTATTTAAGGACATGACGTCAAATCATGATGCGTTCTTTGCGGACATGGTATTAAGCTGGAAAGCGTCTTCGAAGATCAGGCATTAGCTATTCCCAGAATAGATGGATGTTATTGGAACATCGATGCGCATTCGAGACAAGTTCAAGGAATTTAGATGTGGAATTTATACGACTTCAGACTAGTTCGATATGACATAAATATTGTAAATGTTGGAGGGACTACAGGATCATTATAGTTAGCCTGTAACTATTTGTAGAGACTGCATCCTTCATTCTCTTGCGGAATATAAGTACAAATGCAATATTTCATGTTTTGATACAAGATCAGAAATATGCACGAAAATACACGCGGATACTTCTACACTTATGTTGTTAGGAAGATGGCAATTTTGTAATTCTAGCCCTTGTTAAAAAACCACCATCTACAACTACTTGCGCAAAGAATTGAGTGACAATGACACGTATCAAACAACCCAATACTAGTATAAGAATTATTATTAGGTTGATTTAGGGAGGTAGAATTTCCTTGTTCTGTCATCATATCAGGAGTACTAACGGTTGGCTTTGGAATCTTGTTTACTATGCTTAGATCCTGCCTCTTCGGAAGGAGTCTTTGTTGAATCCTTGGAATTTGAAATTTAGGGTTTCTCCTTTCCTCTTATTTAAGTGAACATATGGGTTTTTACCTTCTTCCTCCTACTGGTCTTTTTATTCCCATTACCCACCTCGTACAGTGTCATGTCTGATAACACTGGGTCAGATCAGGATCATCTTCTTGTCAAGCGCAGCTCATGGATGCCTAGTCCAGTAAGGGAACTCTTCTTTACTTGCATATTTCTCAATACTCACGGATAATCAACTTATACTTGTGATGATTATTCGTTTCTCTTTTAAGAATCCAAGGTTAAGAAATTTTTGTATATGCTGAGAGCTAGGACCATGAGAAAGGGTAGTACCTCTTCAAACATCACTAGATCCAGTTAAGTTATCATTGTGAGTATACTTTTTTCTCTTTTGTATGCATTGTTTCAGGCAAGTATCCTCAGTGCCTGATTTGATAAAGTGACAGGAAATGGAAATTATGGATACATACAGAGAAAAACCAGAGGGTCTTCCCCAGCCGAGGAGGGTAGAGACGTTGATGCCGAGGTTGAAATTTCCCCTAATCCAACGATTAATCCCAAGAGTAGTGATCTTGGCCTCACCCTTTATGCATATCCAGCTTCAGGTCTCCCTTTTAAGATGCACATGGGATCCCTGTCTCGTAAGCACCATGTCATGGGGGGTTTCTTAGTGCCAAAATGCCATACGTCTCTTTATACCAGAATATGGAGGCAATATGGTCATATTGCCACTATAGGGATGTTGAAAGGGTTTTCCTGTTCTGGTGACGATGATCGCTGGTCTTCTTCCCATTATTGATGAGATGAATAAGGCGTTACTTTGTGAAGTCACCGGTCGGGAGATGCATAAGTAGGATGAAATGGTAACCAATTGTAAAGATCTGAAGTTCAATGTGAGTTGGCTTCTTCAATGTCTAGACATCATTGAAATGAATCATGCTGCTATCATAGAAAAAATGATCCCTCTTCAAAAGTTATATTGGAAGAGGAGAAGGCCTTGCCAAAAGAGTCAACCGGAGTTGAAAAATCAATCCAAGATTTGAAGGATAAGACTGAAAGGTTCCAGAAGAGGATGGAGATGTTGTATAAACAGAATTATTCATTGCTTAAAGATTTTCTTTAGAGAGTTGTGTTCTGAGTGAGTGAAGTTTAAATCAATAATAATAAGCTTTTGATGTAACAAGTTCTGAATGTAGAAAAAAAATATTTGAACATTCATTGAAAATTAAAATTAAAAGGAAATTTGTTCAGGCATAATATCCACTTGTTACTTCCATTGATTACCGTTCTCATTGCTGCTCCCTTCATGTCTACGATCTTGTAATATCCACTTGCTACTTCTTTAGAAATTACATAGGGGCCTTCCCATTTGGGGGAGAACTTTGGAGCGGACATGTCTTGTTGAATATGCTTGGTCGTCTTGAGTACTAGGTCTCCTACCTGAAACATCCTAGGTTTTACCGCTTTGTCATAAGCCCTGGAAATCCTTCGTCAGTACGCTTCTGTGTATCTTTTGATGGGTACAACAATCAAAAATGAAAAAAATCAAATAAGCAAAAGTTGTTGATATTTAGCTCCTTAATGGAAGTGATTTGTCACAACGGACGAGATCTGCATATCTCCGCAACAACAACATGTGATCGAAGTATCAAACTCGTCAAAAATATATTCCTTACTTTGTTATACTAACTAGTAGAATAATGATAAGTAGGTTCGTTCCTGAGGGAGCGTTGAGTTAAAGTTGTCAATAAGTTTCTGAAAATATACTAATGCAAAGATATGAAAACAAGTAAAAGAATGCAAATATGAGGATGAGAATGATTAAGGAGTTTTTCTCCACAAGTGAACATGAATACAAGTGAAATGTTCTTCAAAATACGTTAACTAAAAACCCTAGACAAGTTATAAGTTCAACAAGTCCATTAGACTCCAAGATCACTTTGTAGAATAAGTTCTCTACTCGTTTCTAGCCAATCAAACCACTTTGAATAAGCTCTCTAGTGTAACTTTATTAACCGGTATGCTTTATGAGTCGGGTTGATCCTAAACGCATGTTCATAAGTTTGACATGTTAACTTAAGGTTATCTTTCACACACCAAAATCCACAACATCCCATTACAACGTTGATGCTTCGCTACTTGATTGAATCGTCGTATCAATTACGGATTACAGTTCATTTATCTAGCAATGGAATCATAAGCAAGCTATTCAATTGGCCACTCAAACAACTTGAAAATAATTCTTGGTCATAAGCACGGTAAAATATAAACAATAACACAATATAGAAAAAAAAAATTAACTTGAATACATCATATCACATAGTTTTGAAATATCCCTAATCAAATAATAATTAGCTAAACATAATGGAGTTCACAAAATTAAATAGAAAAAATAATTGCAAACCCTAAATGTAAAAAATCTTCCCCGCGTAAACCTACAAAAAGAAGTAAAAGAGGTGAGAAGAGAACTAAGTAAAAACCTAGATATCTTTCTCTTGATGAAATTGCTCCCCTTTTATAGGCTTTCTCACTTGTAGAATCCCTTTAAGAATAAAAATCTCTTTTCTAACCAAACCTTAGCTTTTCAATTTCTAATACCTAGTCATGCCCCAAAAAAGTCCAAGCCAAAATTCAGATTTTAAGAATATAACCCGAACTTCTTACTCTCCGAACTTCTAATACCTAGTCATGCCCTAATCGGCAGTTAGGAGTTAGGTCTTCTCCGAACTTCTTCAACAAACCAATACTCAATCTTACTCTCGTACCACAGACCACATCTTCTGTTGCTTTCCGAAACCAACCAACATACCATTCAATCACAGCAACATCTGACTCAATTCAACTACGTAGTTTCCTCTTCACAAGCTCTTGTTTGCAACTGTATCTCTTCTTGAAATCTCGGATGAAAACTTATTCTCACAGTAAAAACCATTTATTCTTTAACTCATACAATCAGTTTCCCTGTCCTGGTTGAAACCATATCACCAAACCCATCTCAGCTTTTCTTTACCCTTCTTTCTGCATCGATTTTAAACTACTCAGATTCATCATCTAACCCACCAATTATTCAGAGAACCTCCTTGTTGACACGAACCATGGCTAGCAGTCAAATCCACCTTCTCCGGCGGCAAGTCCTAGTGCAAGAACTAGCCTGAGAAGAGAGAAAGAAAATGGTTGTTCTCGAGCTAGGTTTAGGTTATAAGATAGAGTTGGATTTAGGCACCCAGACTCGGCTGCCCGTTAACTCTAAAAATGATGGTGGCCCTCATGTGGTCTGTACTTAACAATTGAACTCCCTTTAGCACTTATTTATTAAACAACAAGCCTCTGCCTAGCGATTTCTGTTTTACACATAATTGAGATTTGTGTGCTTTTATTCTTCAAGCTTGCCAACACCAAATGCCTCCAAGCTATGCTTTAAGCTCTTTTTTCTCTTCTTTTATTTCACATGACTCCAAAGTACCTATAAAACTCAAAACAAATATAAAATACAAAATTTACGAAATTTTTTGCAAAGAAAAAACAATAGATTATAAATAAGGTGTTTTAGACACCTATCAACATGGAATATAGCAAAACCTTTGGAAAAACATAGTGAGTCTTGTGTTCAACACGCTGTCGTTAAGACATTAGCGTCCGGCTACACCCAAAAGTGATGTTATAGCCTCCACAGGGCGGATGCCTCAAGGATAAAACACCCTACTACACCTATTATTAGCATATGCAGTAGATTCTCAATTTGAGCTTGACAACTCTGAAAAAACCCTTAAGGAAAATCTCAAAAACTTGAGAAAGGTAATAAAAAAATTATTATTCTTTTGGTCTCTCCAAAAATATGGAGAAACCCTTTTTCCTTGTGTTCTCTCTATTGGTTGAGAAAATTTTGCTTATATAACCACCTAGTACAACTTAAGAAGAGGGATCTCCCCGATGTGGGGCTAATAAGTTTATATAGTCTCTTAAAACAACTTAAGATTGGAAACTCCCCGATGTGGGACTAATAAGTTTTTCATTCATAAAAGAAAAAAAAAATATTTTATTTACTTAAAATCTTTAAAATAAACTTTAATATATATTGTTTTCCAACAACCCCCATATGAATGAAAACCTAAGTAAAACATGAAAACCACAAATAGATCTTGGTAAATCAACACCCCAATCCCACGACCCGATCGAACTGACTGAACAGACAGACGGATTGTGCACGTTGAAGTCATACTTGACATTCCAACATCCTCTCCCTCACATAAAAGTGTGTTGATCCCAGGATCATACGATTGATTGCATTAATCATAATAGTATAGAGAGCTTTTATCTTTAGTTTCCCATAGTGGGACTAAAGGTTCCGTTCACCAAAGTGAAAATGAGCCAGTGATCCCTTAGTGACCCTTAGGTCCTATGTATCAGTAATACCAAGATCATAAAAAAAACAACATAAAACTCTCTTTTTTTCAAAATGTATTAAATCTCGATAGAAAATGAAAATCACATAAAACGCAGGAAATACCATTTTAGGCACAAGTGTCCATGAGGTCTTGAACCTATGCTTAGTGAGAAATTACCGGAACTACTTGCTAGAGACAATGAACGTGCTGTCTTGAACTGTTAGCATTTGGTGTAATTCGCGATAACTACGCATGATATCTCCAAGGTTGCTGCCAAGCTCGTGCCGTTGTGCTCATTTTTTCCCTGAGCAAATATCCTATTTCTCAAAATGCTCTCGAGAATCAACTCATATTCTCATAGGAAGCGGCCCACTTCCTCATTCAGATAGGTGAGTTATATCAAGAGTGTTATTGCTACACCTCACTTCAATCTTAAATTGAAACTATATAACTCATTAAGACTTCTTAAAAGTCATCCTTCATATACAGTTACACTATCACAACAATACACCATAGGGAGGGACGGAGAATGTAATTCTCTTGATAGTGCATACCTTTAGTTACCATAAATTAATTGTCTCATTGAACCTTCGTCTTGGGATCTCCAGTCAGTAAGGTTGAGTATCCTTCATGGTAATTTTATTTCATGATCTTAAAGCCCATCCCCCTCGATGCAATAATAAACTATCTCTCTAGATTATCATTTCGTCAAAGGATCCACTGATTTTTCTATTGACTTCACTAAGTCTACAAAAATCACTTCATCAGAGAGTAGTTGTCTTACCGAATTAGCCTTCTCCAAGTTTGTCTATACTTTACTATTGCTCATTTACTTTAGACTCACAAAGTAAATTGAGTGTATGCAGTGGTGGCCACAGGCTTCGTTCACAGAGGAATACCGGACAAAAGGGTTTTATCCATTCATCTTCCTCTCATGCTTTAATTTAAACAAATGAACTCTGATTTCATCTCAGTCGAGTTCCTCATGTCTGTTGGAGGATTTCCAACTAATTATACATCTTAAGAGAGTACACACATAGGCTAAGATTCTCGAAATCCTGAAATCACAACATATCTTAAGTCAGTGTAATATGTATCATCCACATACACAATTTAAAATGTACCTCAAGTACTGCAAATTTTTGATCAGATCATCCCACTAATTCTTCTGGGATCACAAGTGTATTTGTACACCTAATTCACTGCATATTTACAACACACATTAAACACATCGCGTTTGACAAAGACCATTTCCATCAGAATTTTTTCTAGTTCAATGATCTTTTAGATCATGCTTGTCTACAACAACTTAGTCTTTCAATCAAATCGTAAACATCACAATTTTTCTAGTGGTTGTAAAGCATATAAAGGCAGACACAAGATACATGTACTACTTAATAGTACGGTCATTACATCTTCCTTCAAAGGTTGATGCAATATATATCACATATTTGAAACTAAATATGTAACTCAAGCATCCTCATTCTATGTTCTTGTGATCAGAGCAACCCTGTAATTATCCAGGATAAAATGAGAAATATGCACACCTATTTTATAACACACATTTGATAGAAACTATATCATCAAAATTTGATTTTGGTTCTTTCTAGACCACTTCAACAACATATTAGTTTCCTGTCAAACTTTAAACAACAAAAATTTGTTAGTGATTGTAAAACACATAACAAAGGTATTTTAAACATATGCACCTTCAATTGATTTAGTGTAAATAAACTTATCAAATTCATTAGTGTCACATCAATAGGATTCATCATCATCATATAACAATATTGCTAGGTTATTGACTTACAACTTGGTTCAGGTCAAGTATATGTAGGTGTAATCAGTTGGTACCCCTAGCGCTCACCAAACCCTTATGGTTTGTACACCTTTGACTAACTATTTAAGTATCATGCCTCAATATCCATCTAATGTAGCATACTGACAATAATGGAAAATAATGCCTGACGTAGTAATTTTAGTATCATGTGAGTATGTTCCAAGAGATCACTACTTTATTCTCCAACAACAATTTCACAAAGTCAAGTCTTTGTCTGACTTATTCTATCTCGCGTGACAACCCGACCTCAGAAAACTTTTGTCGTGAACTCAATATCCTCAACAATAAAATTTATTTTATTCAAATGTTGTTAGCTTCAAAACTTACAAGTTATCATACTACAATTCTGATGATCATATGCAATGATTTTATAAAGAAGTAGACTATTTATTCTCACCTTAGACCACCATAATTGAGGTCTACATGGTAGGACATATATAAGTTTAGGGTCTTCTATAAATCTGCTTAAGAAATCAAACAAACATTTGTTTCCATCTTATACCCCACAGTTGAGGCATAGGGCCCCCCCATTATTATCAGGATTTCTGAACATAAGAAACTACAATTATGTGCCCTTTAGGTTGCATCTAACTTTGACACACCATATATTAATGGTACTCTATACCAACATTATGATTTAACATTTTCATGTATTAATTCTCAATTCATTGACGATTTTCCCTTTTATCTACTATTTTCTTGTTCTATTAAGCTAACACTCAAAGCATCACAAGACCATATTTCCAAGTATAACATTTCATAGTAACTTAGGTAGATAGTATTTGGAACTATTTTTAATTCGCAATGCATATATTGAGAATGATATCATAACTTGATTAATGTTCATACCTGACAAGCCTTGCACATCATTTACCTATTTCTTCAACTGTTTTGATTGTTGAATTGTTCATGAAAATACTTTTGATCCTTTTCATTCTTGGTAGAAGAAAAAATATGCCTTTTCTGGAGCACACGTTCTAGCACTTCTGGCATTTACCAACCAATTCTTTTTAGTATCTCCACTGAAAAGTAAATTACTTAACACAGTAAGAATGTCAATTGTTCCATTCAAATTTGAATATACAATTCTCTATTCCGAGGAGATAAGCTTACAACTAAAAAACAAAAGTTATCACAGAATAACACTTAATCTATCATTCAAATTAAGATGATAAAACTTCTGACCAACTAGGATTCAGAAAATTAGTTGATACTTTCATTCGTCATAGGTAATATCAAATTATCAAGATATTAGAAGTGCTTATCTTATCAAAATATTTATTACCAACACATAATTATAGAGTTACTTAAGTCTCTCTTCACATTAGACTATCTCACTATCATAAGTAAGTAACAAAACTTGATAATAAAAACCCTAAACGATTTTTTTTTGTACATACGTATCAATTCAAGCACATTTGATCGCTTAACATTCTTGTTGCACTAGTTACTAAAAGATACTTTATACCTCACTATCCATATGACTATGGTATACTAGTATATTATGATTCTCATATTTTCAACGAAAGGTAACATATTCGAAATGATTTAGAAATCACCATAGAAATTGCAAATACACAATTACTAACCAATCACGTGATTCACGCCAATTGATACTAAACAAAGAACATATAATAAAAGTAATTTATAACACATTGCTTAACTCAAACACAACTGATTCAACATCTTATCATTCATTAGCAATGTGATACTAATCTAACACATATAAGATATTATCACTTTAAGTCACAAAATTCAATTCATTACTTGCTCTAATTTGTTTATGAGAAATGTTTCAACTAAGTTGAAATCTCAAGTCTATTATGGATAAAAGCACTCACTAGTACCGTTTTTTCATGTTATATCCAAGGTGACAAAGTACCACTATAAATGGTTGTAAGATTTCATAATAATCTAGAGCTTAGATACAATTATTGATATTCTGGACAAACATGCGCAACGTTTTTACAAAATTCTCACAAACCACAGTTCCGAATCGGAAAATAAAAAATGAGTTTTGAAGATAACATCTACAAACTTCGTTTTAATCACCATTTCAAAAAACTTATGGTTACCCCAGAAAACTAATTTAGTCAACAATATTTTTCTTCCCATCAGAATTTTTCAGGAACGTTTCTCAGTTTTTTAAAATACCTAAAAAATACTTTTACAACTCCAGAAATTATGAAATTTGATGTGGATAACTATCATAATGTCTACTATATCTGTTAAAAGGATTTATCAAAATTCCTTCTAAGTTAAGAGATATACTCGAAACTCTACAGCTGACCACACTCAATTTTGTTCTTTCACTTTACAATTAACGTCCTTTGTTTTCCAATAGAATATCAACGTCAACGATTCAGAAATCGATCATTCATTTACGATTATTAGTAAAGATAATGTCTTAAAATTGTTGGATGTAACAATCAAAAATGAAGAAATCAAAAAAGCAAAAGTTGTTGATACTTAGCTCCTTAATGGAAGTGATTTGTCGCAACGGACGAGCTCTGCATATCTACGCAACATCAACATGGAATGTAGCAAAAAATTTGGAAAAACAGAGTGAGTCACGTATTCAACACGCTGTTCTTAAGACATTAGCGCCCGGCTACACCCAAAAGTGATGCTATAGCCTCCACAGGGCGGATGCCTCCAGGATAAAACACCCTACTACACCTATTACTAGCATATGCAGTAGATGCTCAACTTGAGCTTGGGAACTCCGAAAAAACTCTTAAGAAAAATCTCGAAAACTTGAGAAAGATAATACAAAATTATTATTCTTTTGGTCTCTCCAAAAATGGAGAAACCCTTTTTCCTTGGACTGTTTCTATCTTGAGAAAGGCTTGTTTATATAATAACCTAGTACAACTTAAGAAGAGGGATCTCCCCGATGTGGAGCTTATAAGTTTATATAGTCTCTTAAAACAACTTAAGAATGGAAATTCCCCGATGTGGGACTAATAAGTTTTTCATTCATAAAAGAAAGCAAAATTTTATTTTATTTACTTAAAAGCTTTAAAATAAACTTTAATATATATTTTTTCCAACATCTTTCTGCTTTCGGCCTCATCCCAATTCACTCTGCTTGTTGCTGCAATTTTGGTGGATGGGATCTTGATCTCGGTAGGGAGAATGGCGTCATCTCCACAGAAAAGCAAGTATGGAGATGTGATAAGTGCATAATTTACATGATTTTAGTGTCGAACTCATACTAATATTTGATATAATTCTTGCATATTACTTGTTATTACTTTTTATTTTTGTTTTTTTTCCTATTAGGTGAATCATCCCAATAAGAGTGAAAGTGGTTGCAAAAGAGCTAAGAAGTGAAGTACCCCAAGTATTCAAGTGTCCAAATCCAAAGAACAAGAAAGGAGCTCATTGTGATATGAAATAAACAAGGAAATTGAGTTCTATAAGGGAAGAATGACCAAGACAAAGTTCAACTCGTTCAAATCCAGAATTTCTTCACTCTATATTGAAGGAAATTGAGATACGAAGACAACGCAAAAAGCACTACACCGTTTTTGGGATTTAGCGTCGGCCCTGTACAGTTGCAAACTAGACTTGCAACAGAAGGCAGCAGTTGCAAAACATGGTGTTGTATTTTTTTTTGCAACAGCGTAACAGCCGTTGCGAAACATTTTTTGCCACAGTTTTCGGTTCAGCCATGTGTTCTTTTTCTTGTCTTCGCAACTGTTTCATCCATTGCGAACAGGTTTCGTAACTTCTCGTGTTGTTGTTATAAAGCAGTCGCAAAACTAAAAGTTCGCAACATCCTATACCCGTTGCGAAATTTGGAACAAAAAATTTAAGCGGCTCCTTTTAGCCGGACCGGATTTTGTTATTTTGGTTTAAAATTTAGCAACAGTTTTGCCGTTGCTAAATTTTTGCAACAGAAAAAACCCAAGCCAATCTTGTGTTGACCCAGTCAAGAGATCCCTGCAACATTTTCAGGCCAAAATTCAAGCCACAACGATGAAAACATATAGACATTACCTACTAATTAAGAGAGACAAGTGCACATTGAACAAAGAAGTCTTCCATTTGAACAATATATTCAAGCCAAATGTTCAGGCCGATTTCTGGCCAAACATATAACAATAACTATCAACCGAGTTAAGTTTCTACCTATAAACATTTATGTATAATAGACTACTTGTGCTTATATAGAATGAGAAAAATGATTATACCTAAGCTAGCATATAGAAACATTTCTAAAGAATGATAGGTACAACCAGATGAAAGAAAATTCAGTAAACATGCAAAAGAAAGTTTGTTTCATCTGCAAAGAATACATGTGTTTATACAGGGTACTCCTTCAAATAAAATTAAGGGTTAAAAAATAAGCAATCAAATATCAACTCGTTCCGTCTTTTATATCAATACAAGAAATGGTATTCTCTAAGAGAAAAAAGGGATGGAAGCAAATACCACTTCATCATTGATCCTGTAAATTGCGGGCTCATCTGTTTCCCCAACTCTGTGGTGCCTAACATTGACCGCCTACAGACAAAATGGACATTACACTAATGTTCAAACTGGTTGTCAATCATAGTAGTTGAATTGTAACTAAAAGTTTACTTCGTATTGGCACAAGATAATATAAATTGTGAAGGGTGAAAGCATAACCATCTAAGATAAGAAATATAGTTTCTTCAGCAGTCATAAATTTTCAATTCCTGACAAGGGGTAGAATTCTTACCTTAAGATGACCCCTTTCATGGAAGACCCATTTGTTGAATTCAGTAACAAACTGCTCATTACCAGATTTCTCGTGTCTGAAATTGAATATGAAATTTTCCCAATGAGCTTTTCAATCTTAAAGTGGGTGTTTTACAAACCAAATGAACAACCAAGAAATAAATACAGCTCCGTTACGGTTGCCTAACTATGCATGAGATAGGTTCATAACTATGCATGAGATGGTTTCCTAACTTAGTTAGGCAACCATAACTGGAAAGCTTAAAGCTAAGACAATATAAGAGCTTTGCTTACTTAATTGAGGTTCCTGCTTTCTGCACAGCTGATTTGAGCAATCTGAGCCAAAGAAAAAAGTTTTATCAGTGAATAAGTAAATAATAGTGAAAAACATGGGACAGATGAATTTTGATGTATACAGATTGCTGAACAGATCTAAAGAGCCAGATATAACTACACGAGCATTATTTCTTGCCTGCAAATGTAGAAGAAATTATTTTATACAATGAGGATTTATATATAAGAGATTACAAAGAGATACTGATGAAGTAGCTAAAAGGTATTAAAGCAACAAAAATTGGACTCATTAATGTATAATATCATCAGTATACTATAGTAACTAGAGCTGAACATCATATAACTGCAATGAGCGAAATGAGAGGCTTCCTGTCTATACAGCCAAAAACTTCTTATAACACGGAAGATAAAAGGGAATTGGAGAGCACTCTCCTAAGGCAAAGGAAACACCTGAACAACTGACACTAGAGAGATTGTAGCTCCTACGAGTGATGGAGGATTTGACAACTTTGCATTTGGATTAGCAGAATATGCAGCAGGAGAAGCTAAGAGAAACTTTATACCCTATATACAATGTAGAAAAAATCTTAATAAAAACATAAAAAATTGCACCAGAACAATAGCTGAACAATAGGCCAAGTTGAAATAAGCAACTACATTATAAAAACAAAGTTTACCAGGCTATTGGCAGAGCTTAATGAATGACCAGTTCCTTGAAAGAGTACAGGTGCCTGTTCCAGTTCAGTTAATACGTACATCAGAAATCCATAGTGCTTTTATATAACCATCAAGCTACTAGAAAATCGTTTATTTTGAAATGGCATTGTGTGAGAAGTTCAAGAAGATAGTTTTCAGTAAATTTTGTCACAATTGTTTCACAAAATCAACAATGTTCTACACATTTACAGCTGTAAGCGATCAATGTTGGAAAAAAAATAACAAAAATTAGTAATAAACTTGCCTCAATTTTCTTGCTTCCCAAAATAACATCAGATATAATTAAATCATCATTAGCTATCAAAGTATGATCCCCATCGTTAGCTGAGACAGCATAACTGGTATGATCAATAACCTTAGCTTCGAAATCCTACATAAAAAAATCAACAAACAAACAAGCAAGCAAAATTAAAACAAATCCAGAATCAGTATGCATTTACTATACAATCAGTTCTAGATTCTTAAACCAACCTCATCAAAATCAACACCACATTCAGTAGCAATATCTCTAATGAAATCAGAAGCAGAAGAATCAGCTGAAAGAATCAAATCATGCCCAGCATCAACAAATTCCAATACAGCAGCTGAATCCAAAGATCCCCCCAAACTTACAAAAGACAATTTACCCAAAAAAAATTTAATCCAGAACCCTAAAAATTGATAATTCTAATTAACAGCAGAGTAAGATAAACTTAAGGTTAGTTGATGGAGAAAAAAGTACTAATCCATCATATAGATACTTCCCATATCTCTTGAGAGTAAGCTTAGGATCAATAAGCATGAAGAAAATCAAGTTTAAATCCACGTGTTTGTAGAGATTTGAAGAAAAACAAGTTTAAATCCACGTGTTTGTAGAGATTTGAAGAAAATCGAATGCGAAGATTTGATACCTAGATCATCTATTAACAATAGAATTTTTCGATCACTAGGGTTTTTAGAAGAGAATGAGTTGCATAACAATGGAAGAAACGAAATTAGGGTAAAGAATATGGCGAGATTTTTCTGCCATTTTTAGGGTTTTGGTTTTTGGATCAAACTATCTCTCACACACAAAAAATGAAGAAGATCGATATAGTAGTAGTAGTAGATGTCAAAGAAAAAGAGAAAGTCTTTGTGTTTTGTAATCATTAGTATACCATAGTAACTAGATGAAGTCGAACAGTTGACCAACGACGATGATAATGATGATGAAGAATAAGGAGGTAAGAAAGTATGAGTCGGGGCATGAGCAAAAGGACGGAGCTGTTTCTGGAATAGAAAGAGAGAAATGGGATAGAATGATAGAATCTAGGGTTTTAAGGTGTTACATTGCACACGTTTGGGAAGCAAATGTGGTATGATCAGTCGTTGCGAATTGAAACACAAAAAAATTCGCAACGGCATGTTGCGGTTCTAATTTTTGAGCCGTTGAGAATTTAGTTGCGAATTTGCAACGGCTTAGGGGCCGTTCTTAATTTTTGTTGATAATATGCAAAAACGATGTAGCATAAGAATGAGGTCATTCCGATTTCGAACGAAGAAATTATGGACAAAACAAAATTGGAAGATTTGAGTCTACATGAGAAGGTTCGGGTGGGAGCTTGCTAGCCGAACTTAGAGCTTAACAATCAAGTTTTCAGAAGAATTTAAAGAGAAAGGTTCGGTTGGGAGAAGTCCTAATGAAGCCAACCGAACTTTAGAGCTAATTTTGGAAAGAAACAAAGATTCCAGGGAGATGTTCAGCTAGGAAATAAAGAGATCCAGGAGAAGGTTCGGTTGGGAACTCTCCCACCACGATCTAGCCAAAATTTATACTTAGTCTATGCAATATTTACATGTCAGGTTCGGCCATGAAGGTTACCAGAGTTGCTAACCGAACCCTGGACATATTTGGACGTGTTTTGACTTCTAAAAGGAGCAACCCGGTCTCGAAAGGATTCTAATCCCTAGATTTCGTGGATACTATATAAGGAGACTCCCAAGACATTAAGAAAACACCTTTTACACAACTTTATAAGTCTTGGAGGAGATCCACAATACAAGGAGCAAAAGCTAGGGTTTGGAGCGATTTCATCATTTTAACGAATTCTCTTTACTCTTATGTATAACGTGAATGAAAACCTAATTGATTGAGGATGAATTCTAAGTTCTAAACATGATTTGATTTAATATATCAATCTATTTTGAGTTATTCACATGATTATTGTTTGTTTCTACTATAAGAAATGTTTATGATTGATTAATTGATTGTTCTAGGTGGCCAACTAATTCAGTTTCTTGATTGATCTATTGCTAGTAAGGGTTAGGATATCCGTAATTGTTAAATAAATCCTACACAAGTAGAACACGTGATACCTTGCAGAGGAATTGTGTGGAGCAATCGCGTGTAGAAACAACACTATAAAGTGGACCTTGCGCTAAGAGTCTAAATACTAGAATCAACCTATAAAGTCACAAAATATAAAACATTTGAACAAATTACACTTGAAGTGTGCTACTTATAGGCGGTTCAGACGAATAGAATCTGGTATTTGAGCGCTTCGGTAACAAGTGAATGAAGGACTTTTAGGGATAGCACTGCTCTAGCTGCTACCCTAGGGTTGGTAATAGTTTGTGATGAATGAAGAATAGATGAGTATACTAATTCAATGATTTCTTAGTAACAGAAAAAGATTCCTTGATCATATCTCTCTTTATTGCTTACAACTTAAATACTTTTAGATTGTTTTTTTTACTTTCTTCAAAATCTAAAACAAACCCCCTTTGTGACGTTTGACAACTGAAATTCCTCTCTCCTCATGGGAACGAATCTTATTTATTGTTATAGTATCATTAGTAAATGAGAAGATAAGTGAATTAATTTGTGCACCTATGAAACGCAATAAATTTTTGTTGCCGCTGCCAGGGAGCCGTCGGTTTTAGTTGTTATTTAATCTCGTTTATTTTTATTTTTAGGTTTATTTTTAGGTTTGAACTTTATTTTCTAGATTTTTGGTTTCAGGTACTTGATCTTTGGCACCCAAATGTCGGTATTACAGAAGGTGTGAAATTCAAACTCATAAGGGGACTATACTACAAGAACCTCAGTTTTTGCTACAAGATCCATATTTCGAAGAGATGGGTGATCCTCAACCTCCGGAGAAGAAGTTACGAGAGTTGACATCTCCATGTTTAGATTCACAACCACTGTGCATTAACTTAGTTGCACCAGTGGAGTTGAAGTTGAATCTGATTCATCATCTACCTAAGTTCAAGGGACATGCAGGTGAAAATCAAAATCGTCATCTTCGGCAGTTTCAGAACACGATGAAGATTCTTAGGCATGGAACCGATTGAAGACAGTGAAGCGTCTAGGATGCAAGCCTTTCCATTTTTGTTGAAAAACTTAGCATAACAATGGTTGTATTATCTTCCTCCAGGGAGTATTACAACACGTACGAAGATGAAAAAGTTATTTCTAGAGAAGTATTTCACTGTTTCCAAGGAGGTATATATTCGTAAAGAGATTAGTAGCATTCTGCAGATTACTGGGGAGTCTCTTTATGGATACTGGGAGAGGTACAAACGGTTGTTATCAAGATTTCTACACCAAAACATCTCCACAACACTTATCACTCAATACTTCTATGAAGGATTACTGTAACACTCTGAGTTCCGGACCAAGGTCAAACTCATATGGAGATCCGAAATCAATGCGTTACGAGTCGGAACGAAACTTAAAGATTTTTTTTTATTATTCAAATCAAATTAACATATTAAGATGAATCAATATGAATAATAATCATTTCTTAAGCTTAAATTTATCCTTAACAATATTGTCAATGAAACGTTTGAAATTAATTTACACTTCAAACAAATATAAGAAAACAAAAGAATCGCTAAGCTAGACATTTCTAACTTCCACTTCCGACTTCTGTTAAATCTGCAAGAATGTCAATTGGGGTGAGATGATGGATCAATAAAATGCATTCCAATTCTCAAAAGATGTGGACCAATATCAATGAATCAAACAAAACATATAACAAGATAATACAACCAGACTTCGAGGAACCAATGATATATATTAAACAAACAAGCTCATAATATAAATAATGTTTTCAACAATTCATAGTTTGAATTTCAACACATGAGTTCACGGAACGAAAACCTTGGTTCATACACCCACCTATCGATTATCCGTCTCGGAAAGCTGCCATCGATGGTCGAGAACATAAGTTCCCACATGGGGATCATTAGCCATTTTACTCTCGGGGATCATTACCCGTTTCATTCTCGGGAGTCATTACCCGCCGTTAGCGTGGATCCAAGTTCCATCTAATGGAAAAACATGAACTCATTTCTTTTTTTGTAAATTATATTTAAAAACAATACTAACAAACCATGGCTTAGAAACATATGACAAACAACATGTATTTCTTTTAAGCATTTAAGCTAACTGCAGAATCTTACATTATAGGTTTCATAATGATAACTTGATCTGATCGTCTTTAAATTTTGGATGATCATTTCTAACATATATATAACATATCCAAAATTTACATTAAACCAACAACTCAAACAAATAATATTCATTTTACAATATTATTACAAAAACTGGGAAAATTACATCATGGTACCAAAATATTTAAAGTAAATTCATATTAATCTGAAATTGAGCAAATCTAAAGCACAATGAAAGATAAGACATAAGCCTACAACTTTTTTCAAGACCTCAAATCATTTTAGTATCATCAAGATTGCCGAAATACAGTCAAGAACAAACAAAACAAAACTGTCCAGAAATTTCATAAATCAAAATCCTAGTTCAAACATACATTCAACGGTGAATATATGGTGAATTATCCTAAAATTTTAACCATAGATACTTAAGCATGTTATCTATCAATAGAAAAATAATTATCATTGATAAGATCTATAGATTCATACAAATTAATTACAGAAGCATAACAATACAAAAACATACAAAATCAAAATGAAAACAAACAAATCACCAAAGAGAAAAGGATCTAGCATTCTACTATTTATTAGCTATAAAATCCTATTGATTCTCCATAGCCTTCTTCTCTAAACACCCTAGCTTTTTCTCTTTCTCATTCTCTCTAACCTAGCTTTTGGTTTTCAAATCTTTTAATTTCTTTTCCCCGATTTTTATTACAAAACCTATATTAATACTAATAATCAATATACCGATTTATGGTTTTATTTTATTTATTTTAATTATCTTTTCATTTTCTCTTGATTTTATTTATTTATTAAAAATAATTAGGTGACTATATTTCTATCCAAAACATCTAGTTTTCCTAGTTCAAGCAACCCACCGAGACTAAGGCAAAGAAAACAACAACCTAAACAACAAGGTTAGCTAAGTAGGGCATAACCCGACCCGAAAAAGTAAATTAAAATACCGGGTATTAAAATTACTCTCGGAACAGAGGAACTTGGATACAGCTGCATGAGGTACACTTACTGAAAAGACAATCTCGCAGACAACTAGTTTGATTGAGAGTATGGCTTGAAATGCACAATCATTATATACCAGGAACAACTCACATGTCAGAAGAGTTAGCGAGATAGAAAAGTCTTCACAATCGAAACAACGATTAAACAATATAGAGAAGGTAGTGCAACGAATGGCTGTGGTGATTATTCCTACTTATGGAAAAAAAGGCCGAATGGGTGAATGTTGTGTTCTCTAATCAGAGGCAAAGGTATGATCCTTACTCTAATACCTATAATCCAGGTTGGAACGATCACCCAAATTTCAGCTACGGAAACAAGCAAGCTGCAGCTCCTAATCCATATGTGCGACGAAGTGGTTTCAAACAACCACAATTCCAACCACAACCACAACTTCAAGTTCCAAAGGAGGATGCATTTGAGAAGATGATTACCATGATGCAAGGTCTCTCATCTATGTCCCAATAAAGTCAGCAACAGAACCAGCAACATCAGCAGAAGACTTATTCTGCCATTAGGGATTTGCAGACTCAAATAGGGCAAATGGCAAACGACATCAACATAGCTTCCTTCATAAAATTTGTGAAACCAAGATAGAATTTTACTGCAGTGACTTTCAGAAGTGGGAGGCAGGTTGAAGAGCCAATTCAGCAGGAAAAGGTTAGTAATGACTTATAAAAAGAAGTAGAGGTGGAAACCGTACCCATGGAAAATCCAACCTCAACCGGCAAACCTAAGGACTCGGTGCCTAATTTTACTACTCCACCAGCTTTTCGTAGTCGTTTTTCTAAGTCAAAGAAGCAAGCTCAAGATAAGGAGATCATGTATATTTTCAGTAAGTACCAAATCAATATCCCATTTATTGAGGCCATCAGAACAGTACCCTGGTATGCTAAGTTTATGAAGAAATTGTGTACCAAAAAGGATAAGTTGATTTCTAACAAGATTACTGAAGTGGGTGAAAGTGCATTATCTATGTTGTTGGAAAAGATGCCCACAAAGTTATCAAAGATTTTTCCAAAATCTCAATGCCAATGTGCAAATTGTTGCAAAAGTAGGCTACTTTAACATCGACAAATAGTGTAGGGTTGCCTTTGAAAGATTAAAATTATTGTTGACAACTGTATTATCAATTCATCCGATTGGAGTTTACCTTCCGAGTTGATGTGTGATGCGAGTGACTATGGAGTTGGAGTCGTTTTGGTCAAAGAGTGGACAAAATATCCCACGTGATTTACTATGTATCTCGGACCCTAAATGATGCACAAATCAACTATTCTATTATTGAGAAAGAGTTGTTGGCTATAGTGTTTGCATTAGAAAAATTTAGATCATATTTGGTGGGTACAAAAGTGGTTGTATATTCTGATCACGCAACACTTAGGTACTTACTCAAGAAGAAATAAGCTAAGCTAATGCTAATACGATGGATTTTGTTGTTGCAAGAATTTGATATTGAAATTAGAGACAAGAAAGGTGTTGAGAATACAGATGCGTATCATCTTAGTAGACTTGTTGTTTCTGAAGAAGAACTTCTCTTACAAGATTGTTTTCCGGATGAAGAACTTTTCTCAATTGATGCTTCAACACCTTGGTATGCTGATACGGTGAACTACTTGGTTACAAGCCAGGTACCTAGTACGATGTCCAATTTTCAAAAGCTAAAGCTTAATAAGATATCCAAGTAGTATGTGTGGGATGAGCCCTACTTGTAGAAATATTATCCTTATCAGATTATCCGCAGGTGCGTACTTGACTCTGAATTTCAAAGCATTCTATCATTTTGTCATTCTTACGCTTGTGGTTGGCATTTTGGTTCTAAACGTGCCGCTCTCCATATTGGTTGGTTTATGGTAAAGCTTGTCATCTCCCAGTTGAACTTGAACATAAGGTTTCATTGGCGGTAAAGATGTGTAACATGGAGTATGATGAAACGGGGAAACAAAGTAAACTACAAATTAACGAGTTAGAGGATATATGTAACGATGCTTACGAGAGTTCCGTATATACAAGGAGAAAACTATGCTTTTCCATGATAAGATGATTTCTCGGAAGAATTTTGTTGTGGGGCAAAAGTTCTTCTATTTAATTCTCGTCTTAAACTATTTTCCAGAAAGTTAATTTCCCGATGGAGTAACCATTTGTTATTACTGATATTTTTCCTTATTGTGCAGTGGAGGTTAGTAGTCCCACGAAGGGGACAATCTTCATAGTCAACTGCCATAGATTGAAACCATATTACAAAAAATTCCTACGTAGAATATAAATGTAACTGGACTTCAGGATTTGGTCCCTCTGGAGGAGTAATACGGGCGAGTAGAGAGTCGGGTTGTCGACTTTAAATCAAGCGTTGAATGGGAGGCAACCATTGGTTTTATATTCTATCTTTATCTTTATCTTTTGATTTTTATTAGTTTTGTGTATCATATTAGGAATTTTCCATCTTGATTTTACATTGGAGGAGTCAATTTAAATTGAGGACAATGTAAAGTTTAAGTGTTGGGTAGTATTTAGCATATAGAGTTTTTAGTCTTTACTTAGAGTTTCATTTTTATAGGTAATTTTTTAAACTTTTTGTACATATTTGTATGAAAACCACCCAACTTTTAGATATTTTAGAGTTACTTAGTATACTTCTAGCTAAGTTTAATCTAGAGTTCTTACCGAAATAACTGAAGTTAGAAGTATTAGATAATTATATTCGGGTTTCTTAATTGTTGAGAGGCAATGGTCAACAAAAAGGGACATAAACCGCCAGTGGCAAATTAGGTGCAGAAAGAACATAATATTAAATAATTTGATCAATCATTAGTGGAAACTACCTATTGTTATATCAAGCGAGGCACCATACCTCCAATTCTTTGTAACTGTCTAAAAATTACCCTTCAGAGCGTGTGTCATCTTATGCTAATTTCGGGTAGAATGATGAGCTACTAAACTTCGCACCAATTTTAGCACTACTTTTTGATCTCTTGAGTGTTATTTCTTCAATAACGAGGGTGTCATCATAATTGCTAACTTTATCTTGTAGTCTAGTTTGCAGTTAGCACCATCCACTCGATAAAGAATCAATAAAAACACATCATCATCAACAAGCGGAGCAACATCAAAATCACTGAGAAAGTTGAATACAATCAAGGTTTGCAAGCAACAAAAAGAGGAGCAAAAATTCTATATCAAAAGTGAATACAAGACTAAGTACAAGAGAAAAATAAGGCAAAAAATATGAATATTTATGAAGTTTATGTTACAGAGACAATACAAATTGTGAAGAATCAAGTGGTAAAGTCATTTTCCCACGACCCTATTAGTTTCATTTGTTAGTTCGTATTTCAATTAAGTTTTTCAAAAAAAAATCATAAAAAAAAATGTCTTATATTGCTTTAGTGTATATTTCTTTTATATCCATTCAATAAGGCCTTGGGGAAGAAGAAATATATGAAGAAGTTTCAAGCAACAAAGAATTGAGGAAAGAGTTACAATTGTCAAAGTTCTACGAAGTTCAAGAGTTCATCATCAACAGTTGAAGACCGAAGACCGAAGACGTTTGTATTGATGTGCGAGTGGTGTCGATTGGTGACCGGGTGAGAAGGTAAGTAAGCATTCCCATCCTCACATAGTGGTTGATTTCCTTTCTTAGAGATCATCACAGAAGAAAAAAAGGGTTCTTTTCGTCCCACGTTTCTATGGGATGAGAAAATATAATTCAGAAGTTTTCTTTTTCTTCCCACCATTCAACGCATGTAGGATTTCTATCTTCACTCATGCCTGCACATATTAGAACCATAAAGTGCATATTTTGAGTGCAATTTCATAAAACCCTATTGATGAGGCAGAAGTCGAGGCGGAATGGTTATTCAATCCCTCTCGAGATTAGATTCTTTCATATGGTTGGTTTTCTCCTAACTCAAGAGTTAAGCACGAGAATAATGTTCTTTGGAATTTTTGTAACTTCTTATTATTAGTGTGTATAAACTTTAAGTCCTCATAGCTCTTTGAATGCTTGTGACTTTGAAGTTGGAATACGTTTTGTGAGTATACCTCTTTGAAACCCTCACAAAACCATAACTCGTCCACTAGGGACACCTGGGGGTTTAAAGGCTTGTTGTACATGCTAAGTGCAACCATGTCCTCGACGAAAGGGAGTTGTTGTATTTTAGTTAGGTTAGTTTAGGAAGTAGTTTTCTCGAGGACTAGCAAAATATAAGTATGGGGGAATTTGATAAGTGCATAATTTACATGATTTTAGTGTCGAATACATACTAATATTTACTATAATTCTTGCATATTACTTGTTATTACTTTTGTTTTTTTTAATTTGTTTGAATCATCCTAATAAGAGTGAAAGTGGCTGCAAAAGATCTAAGAAGTGAAGTACCCCAAGTATTCAAGTGTCCAAATCCAAAGAAGAAAGGAACTCATTCTGACATGAAATGAACAAGGAAAATGAGTTCTATAAGGGAAGAATGACCAGGACCAAGTTCAACTCGTTCAAATCCAAAATTTCTTTACTTTATCTTGAAGTAAATTGGGAGACGAAGACAATGCAAAATAATAAGGTCATTCTGACTCCAGACGAAGAAGTTATGGGCAAACCAAACTTCGAAGATTTGATTCTACAGGAAAAGGTTCGGTTGGGAGCTTGCTAGCAAAACTTAGAGCTGAAAAATCAAGTTTTCAGAAGAATTTAATAAGAAAGGTTCGGTTTGGATATGGTTTAATATATTTATATATTACAGACAAAGGTTTGGTTAGGAAAAGTCCCAATGAATCCAACCGAACTTAGAGTTAATTACGGCGAGAAAAGAAGATTCCAGAGAGATGTTCGGCTAGGAAACGAAGAGGTACAAGAGAAGGTTCGGTTGGGTACTCTCCCACCACGATCTAACCAAAAATTTTACTTAGTCTAGGCAATATTTACATGTCAGGTTTGGCCGGAAAAGTTACCAGAGTTGCTAGTTGAACCCTGGACATATTTGGACGCGTTTTGACTTCTGAAATGAGCAAACCCGTTCTCGGAAGGACTCTGATAGGTGCATTATTTGCACTAGTTTGATACTTTAATTCATTGTTTTTTGTTAGGTTTCATATTATTATGCTTTTATTTTCTTTTTTTATGATTTTCTTAGGAGTTTTGAAGTATATTCAACCAAAGAAGAAGAAAGAAGTTCATTACGACATAAAATGAGCAAGGAAGTCAAGTTATATAAGTGAAGAAGGGCCAAAAACCAAATTCAACTCATTCAAATCCAGAATCTCTTAATACCATCTTTAATATAACGAGAATACAAGGTGAATGCAAAAAGAATGAGGTCATTCCGAGTTCATACGAAGAAGTTATGGACAAAACAACCGAAGCAAGAAAAAGTGATCTACGGTTCAAAAGACGGCATTGCTCATAGGAACTCAAGCAATGCCGATTGTGACAGAATTTTGGGCATAAAACTTGTGTTTTTGACCCCTAGAATGGGCATTTCTCTTGGGAAATCGACAATTCTGACTGTAACAAGTTTTGGGACAGAGAATTTGAGCTATTGTTTTCCTAAAGTCGGCATTGCTCATGGGAATTGACCATGTCGACTGTGGCTAACCCAAGGGAAGTGTTTTGACGTATTTTGACTTATAAAGAAAGGAAATGAGGTTAGGTAAGGATTCTAAACCCTAGAAGAAGAGGATACTTTAGGGACAAACATTAATGGCTATAAAAGAAGACATCCAAGGCTCAAACAAATCATCTTTACACCTTTTGAAGTAATCTTTTATCTTCAACCTCTCATATCACGCATTCTTGTTTTTTGTATATTTTTCATGGGTTTTAGTAAATCCATAAGTAGGTAACTTTGTTACATTGGTAGGGGATGCAGTTGGAAGTCCTAAACATGTGAATCAATCTGGATGGTTATTATTGATGTTCAAGATCTTTTTTTATCGCTCATGTTCTACTTTTAATATCTCCTTGTATGATTGGAGGTGTGTTTGTTGAGGATGCATACTAAGTGGACACATATTCATATCTAAAGCTAAACTAGGGTTTGGAGATACGAAATAGTCAATAGACCAGGTTGTAAGTAGCAGACTGTGATTACCAATTGTATTCAAAACCTTTGTGTAATTGCATGTAAAATCTTGGCCAATGTTAAATAGATTGCTCGTAGTATTTCTATTGCATTGATTAGATTAATTCAAAGAACCTAACGCTCTTGGAGGATTAAACGTGATAGCACGTTGCGTTGGGTTGGTCGCTGAGTAGTATTCACATATTTATCGTTATAGTATGTGATAACATAAGGAATTTACCGGAGTATGCTCTCGATGGGGTGCTCTAGGGATATTGGTATGAAGAGAGATTGGATGTTGATTCTAATCGATTGTGTAGCATGATTGGTGATGGAAGATGAACCCTCTAACCAGTATTTTCTCACCTAAATCCCAGTCTTTATTTATTTCATTTTTATTTTGTTAGTTTACTTAGTTTAATTCATTACAACCACCCTTGGTTACATAAGAAGTCAAAGACAAATAACAATTCACAGCTCCTTGTGGGAACGATCCTTACTACCACTATATTACTTGTTAGCATTGACTAGGGCGAGGTTTGGGTGATATATATATTTTTAGTTTGTTCTAGCGTCCTTTCACAGTTACATTATGGTACACAATATCTGTGAAGTGGGGTTAGGATAATATTTCTTTTATGAATGTCATATTTACGATGTTTTGCTAAATGCTGAGTTCATAAGGTGATAAATGGTTCTTCTTTTACTGATATCTTTTAATTATCTTTTAGTAAACCTGCTAAACATTTTAATAATTGCTTGAAAGTTATATGTTTCCACTAAGCACCCCTTTGGGATGATGTGCTCACTCAATTCCCGCTTGCAGTTGTAAGATTAAAGAAATCGAGTTTGTTCGTCGGTTAGCTTTTCATTATGTTTATTTTGTGATTATGTTTTATTTGGAAATCTACTCACTATTGTACATCTATCATATGAGAGATGTTCTTATATGTAATTTCGGAGAGGGTTTTAAATTTGGGTAAATCTTCATTTAGAACCTCTAATTGAATGTTTAAATAGATGTTGTAGATCCTTAATGTCTCATAATGTATAATAGTTTCTTAGATTACTAAGTAGGTGGATTTTAGGGAATTACAAGATGTATACATCAATGACTGCATTCTCAATAGGAAACAGTACCAAGATCACAAAAAGTATACAACTTTTAGGGAATCAAGATTAAAGGTGGACGAACATACCCAAGAGGTGTACGAGAATATTCCGGTGAAAATCTTGTGGTATATCCCCATTATCCCAAGACAGAAACAAAAGTTTCAATCAAATAAAATAGCAGAAATTTAATATGGCACCACACCACTGGAAAGCAAGACGAGGGTGTTTTACGACATCTAGCACATGCATGGAAAGTGATAGATAAAATATGCCTAAAAATTCATGATGATTCTAGAAATATGCGGATAGGAATTTCTACTTATAGATTTTATATAAACGAAGGCACGCATAAACATCGCAGCGTATGGCCAATTCTGATTGTGATTTACAACTTTCCGTCGTGGTTGTGTATGAAAATAAATTTCTTCATTTTGTCATTAATGATAGATGGAGGTCCTTGTAATAACATCGATGTTTTGTTAGAACCTTTGGTTGAGGATCTTAAGCTCTTATTTGTGGACACATTCGAATGTTTTGATGTGTATGCATAGGAGAAAATCACTGTACGTGCAGTTGTTTTATGGACAATAAATGATTACCCTGTTCTCAGTACACTGTGTGGTTTCCCATACTTGGGAAAAAAATAGGTTGTACGGTCTGTGAGAAAACTTAAAAAATGTAAGAAAGATTGTTATATCGGTCATAGAAGACACCTACCATATGAACATCCATTCAAAAAAAATAAAATGGGTTTAATGGACAAGAATAATAGGATATTGCTCTGAAACCTAGGATCGAGAAAGAAATATACAAGAAGGTGAAATCCATGGGGAAATGGATGGAAGGACATTGAAGTGGATTTTGTGATGGTACGCATGTCTAGAAGAGGTGGAAAGATAAAAATGAAGACAATCAAAAGTATAATAATCAAACCAAAAATTCCAAAGGGTGACGACGATATTTATTAGAAAAATCTCAACATTGGTACCGGCTCTTCCCCTATTAATGGTGGTATCATATTGTCAACTCTTGTATAGATTTCATGCACGTCGAAAAGAATATGTGAGAGTAGCGTCATAACATTGTTAAACATGGGATTTAAGACGAATGATGGAATAAATGCTTGAATGGATCTGGAGGATCAGAGGCTTAGAAAAAATTTGAAACCTATGACACATATAAATGGAGGACTTATACTAATCGTTGATGTTACACATTAACCCAGATGAAAATGACAAGTTTTTTGTGCAACATTATCCGAGTTAAGGGTTCCACAAGGGTATTGTTCAAATTTTTCAACCTTGGTAAGTCGAAAGGATCAAAAGCTTATCGGAATCAAATCATATGATAATGTAGCAGTTTTTTCTCATTCCGATTAGATCAATTATGTCGACGCCAACAAGATCAGTTTTTATTTTTTTCATAGCAATATCTAAAAAATCAAGGTGGTAGAGCTAAACAAATTGTAGGCGGATCCCTATTAGGCGTAGTGCTCACCCGAGAAATATTCTCCTTCATTTAACTGTGCATCTTACCAGGCAAGTGAAAATATGTAGTCTTGTATGCTTTCGATGTATGTATTCATTCGAACGGTACATGAAGGTTAATAAAATGGTATGTGCGAAAAAAAAAAACCTTGAGGAAGCATTGTTGAAGGGAATATTGCAGAAGAGACAATTGAGATATTCGGTGAGTACGAAAGAAGCATGAAGACGGTCTGAATTCCACTTGACAGGCATAACACATCTGACACTTGTGAAGACTCTAATTCTTTCGAGGGAAAAACAATATCATCTGGTAAATTGACGGTTTTCGATTAGAAAGCACATTCCTATGTATTGCATAATTCGCTTGAAGTTGATCCTTAAATCGACTAAGTATTTGTTTTAATTTTATTTTATTTTGCCATCTCCATTTTTGAAAATATAGCAGATGTATCATTGTACTGTCCAGATGACAGATGGAATTTTTATGGTAAAAATATCCCAAAGATCAATATGTGGATGTAAAATTTTACAAAAATGTTACTTTTGTTATGTAATTTTCCCGTAAAGTTGAAGGTTAATCCTTATGATGTATTTTAGGTTGAGAGAGAGTGGGAAGTTTTTAAGGAAAGTATCACGGAGAAATTAAGGTGGCTATCAAACTACCCATAACTCGGTGTAATAAAATACGAAACATATCATATCAAAAAAAAAAAATTCGCATATAATCGTATGAAAGTTCAGTTGTAAAGACCCATAAACTGGTCAATCTCATTTGACCGGCCAAATGATGATTTCACCGCTTAATGATTTAATTACTTAAATTCAAACAATTAATTATAGTACTTAAGAAAAATAATAATTTGAAAAACAAATAGTACTACTAGATAGATCTCGAAAAGTTATGTGAAATGGACTACTAAAACATGTTATTCGGATACCGGACGGAAAAGACATGTCACTTGAAAGTTTGCATACAAATATTGACTTTGGTCAACTCAGTTTGACTACGGAATTGACCAAATAAATGATACACTAAACTTTATCATCTAATTACGATTAATAATAATTTTTTGTAAACTAAAGAAAACAGAGAAATAAAGAAAAGAAGAAGGAGAATTCTTATTGGGATATCCCATTATAAAGGGAATACTCTCTATTTATAGAGAGAAGAAGATGAGTATTTACAGTAGAATTAAGGGGCATGCACCCATTACTACTAGTGGTGGTGGTTACAAAGTAGTGGGGAAATGAAGAGGTGAAGAGGAGATGAAAAGATGATGGTGTAAGTATGGTGTAAATCCACCAAATATTTATTTCATAATACTCCCCCTTGGATGACACCAAACTACTAACATTGCCTCATTAAAACCATGCTAGGAAAACCTGAAGGGAAAAACCTGGGACGAAGGAAAAAGAGTACAAAACATATAGGGTAGTGTTGGAGATGCATATGATTCCTCGTTAAAACCTTGACAAGGAAGACCCAGTGGGACAAAACCTTGACGAAGGAAAAAGACTACAACGTCATTTTCCAGTAAAATACGTTTTACTATGATGCTCCCCCTAATAAGTACTCCAGTTAAATCTTGTTTTGCAAATGTTTGAGTTGAGATTTGTCAATTTCGATGAACGGGTTTTTTGAATGCAGAAAATTGTTAGTTGATGAAGTCTTCTTTTGTGTTAGTCTTCTAGTAGTAGTGTTCTCGAGTCTTCATGCTTCTTTAAGTACATTGAGGACTTGTGTCTTGGATTGTTAGCTTCTCGGAGATGATTTGCAGAATTATTTGATGTATTTTCTTCATTAAAGTGCCAAGATACGAATACATTACCATACATGAACAAACAAAAACAGTATTTTTGATTAAACCTTATGTTGTTCAGAAGGAATCCAAAATTACAAGAGGTGGTTATGTTGATTTCAAATGTAGGCATCCACTAAATAGACGAAAATATACAACTTCCCCTTAGATGAATACAATGTCGAAATAAATTGCCTCACTAAAACCCTGCCAGTAAAACCCGATGGGGCAAAATCAGGATGAAGGAATAAGAACACAACATCAATATTTTGAATGAAAATTCAACGTCGGGCGAGATGTTGCCGCGTTAAAACCTTGTCAAGAAAACCACATGGGACAAAACCTAAAACAAAGGAAAAATAGTACAACTTTTAACGTATTTGTGGATGCTAACTCAATTATATGAGTTTAGAAAATAAGCATCAAAACAAAATTTATAGTCTAGTCAATAGACAAGCTTTATACTAGCATAATTCGTAATTGCGCAAATTAAGAATAGACAAGCTTTATACTAGCTAAGAGTGGTTTTTAGTGTTTTTAAGGACTCTTCAGGAGACTTATAAAGTTGATATCATCAACTAATCCGGATTTTTGGCTTTGTACCAAATTTCTAAAAACACATAAAGGATTGTTAAACCTGACATAATCGAGTCAGGTGGCTTCCTGGGTGTAATTTGAATCCTCCATGGATTACAAATTTAAATATGTTCTCCCACCATAATTCTTTTGTAAATACAATACAAGTTCTTCAATGACTACCACACCAAATGTGATAAGTGCATAATTTATACATTTAAGTATCATTTCATTATTCTTATTTGCTAGATTTTGTGTGAATTACCGTGTTTTATTATTACTTTTCTAGTTTGTGCGTTTAATTAGGTTACGTCTCTGAAACAAGCGAAATTGAGCTTTACAAGAGAAGAATTGCCAAAGACCCAGTAGATATCAGTCTATTCCAGGATTTCTACCCTCCATCTTGTAGATAATTTGATTACAAATCCAACGGCTAAAGAACGAGGTCGTTCCGACTTCGTATGAGAAAGTTATAGGCGAAAAGAGACGTTATAATTGTCGGGTTCACGGAACTGACAGTTA
>JAJJMC010032380.1:481770-511249 GCA_023531435.1 Papaver californicum
AAAAAAAAAAAAAAAAAAAAAAAAAAAAAAAAAAAAAAAACGATTATCATTGCTTTAGTTTAGATTTTCTTTTGTATTCTTTCAATAAGGCCGTGGGGAAGAAGAAATCTATAGAGAAGTTTCTAATAACAAGAAATTGAGGAAATGAGTTATAAACTCAAGGTTCTATGAAGTTCAAGAGTTCATCATCTACAGTTGAAGACCGAAGACGTTTCTATTGGATACTGTGAGAGTGGTGTTGATTGCCGATCGGATGAGAAGGTAAGTAAGCATTCCCATCCTTGCATAGTGGTTGATTTCCTTTCTTAGAGGTCACTAGAAAAATAAAAAGGGATTCTTTTTCGTCCTGCTTTCTATGGGATAACATCTCCATATGATTCGGAAGGTTACCTTTCCTTCCTACCTTTCAACGTGTGTAGGATTTCTATCTTCATTCCTGCTTGCACACATGTGTGAACCATAAAGTGCGTCCTTTGAGTGTCAAATTCATAAAACCCTATTGGTGAGGCAAAAATATTCGTTCATTCTCGAACCTAGATTCTCTTACATGGTGGTTTTCTCCTAATTCAAGAGTTAAGCATGAGAATAATGTTCTTTATACTTCTTACTTCTTATTGTTAGTGTTCAGAAACTTTATGTCTTCGTAGCTCTTTGGATGCAGGTGCTTTGGAATACTTAGAAGTTAGAGTAGGTTTTGTGGGTAAATCTCTAGTAAACCCTCACGAGACTATAACTCGTCCACTAGGGACAACTAGGGGTTTAAAGTCTTGTTACACATGCTAAGTGTAACCGTTTCCTCAACGAAAGGGAGTTGTATTTTAGATTAGTTTAGATTTGTAGTTTGCTCGAGGACTAGCAAAAGGCAAGTGTGGGGGAATTTGATAAGTGCATAATTTATACATTTAAGTATCATTTCCTTATTCTTATTTGCTAGATTTTGTGTGAATTACCGTGTTTTATTATTACTTTTCTAGTTTGTGTGTTTTATTAGGTTACGTCTCTGAAACAAGCGAAATGGAGCTTTACATGAGAAGAATTTCCAAAGACCCAGTAGATCTCAGTATATTCCAGGATTTCTACCCTCCATCTTGTAGAGAATTTGATTACAAATCCAACGTCTAAAGAACGAGGTCGTTCCGACTTCGTATGAGAAAGTTATGGGCGAAAAGAGACGTTATAATTGTCGGGTTCACGGAACTGACAGTTAAACAAGTTTTAACTGCAAAGCTATTAACAACCTGAGAAATTACTAAGGGATGCCAATGTTTTTTAAATAATACTAAAGGCGCCAGCATTTAGGTTAAGGGCCACTTTCTTCCTTATTTCAAACAACGAATCCAGTTTAGTGTTTTCCAGCTGTTTCGTTGCAGCGAAGCTTGGTTAGTTCAAGGGTTTTTTCGTGGTGTTTGGAACTTACGAGAGTGAATTAGCACAACCAAGAAGAACTACTGCCATTATTTCAGGCGAGAATAATATTTGATATGGAAGAGAATGTAATTGGTTGAGAGCTCAGCAGTGATTGAGAAACTTGAGATGCTGGCAGTTGAAGGGATGGACTGAAGCCTAGCAGCTGTGATGAACCCGATCATGGCAGTTCAATTGAAGATGGTGATCATCATCTCTGCTACAGTGACAATGATCGGGAGTGAGAAGAGACGATAGTGGAGTTTGACTCTGTTGAGCCTGGGTGTTGTATGGCAGTGACGTTGTGTGAAGGATATTAGAACCGGTAGTTTCAAATGATTCAAGAGGTTAATGGAATTATTAGAGGGCCTGGGTCGATTCTATTAGCCATAGATGAGAGGGAGATAGACATAGATATACATACTGGATACAATATACTACACAGAGCCTATACCTATCACAGACGGACAACATACTGGGATACAGAGGTAGACGAAAATACTCGGACGTGCACAGACTTTGCAGACGCTGGGCAGAGAACTTCACGTAGAGTCGATATCTTCGACGATTATCGGTTACTTTGTGCTATTTTCTTAATTAATTTTTATGGCTTTTGAGAAAGCCATGTTGGGCTAATTCTCTTTGTTAGGGCGAAAGGATGAACTTGTAGAGATTATTTTTATTTGTGTTTCGAAACTAGGGTTTTTAACTGTATGAACTAAATATTATTAATTTGTCTCTCCCTCAACGTTTTACCCTCTCGATGATTTTTCATGTTCTATGCCACGTATAGTTCATTGTTTGATTAGTAGAAGGACTCGTTGAAACCTCGTATGAAATCGTTTTATGAATAATCTTTGACTTTTTATGCCCCGTATATTTAGTACTTTCGAGATTCTACCTTAGGTTGAGAACAAACAATTCTTTTCGAAAATTCTTTCTTTAGTGCTTAATTAAAAATCTTCCGTGTATTAGTAGCTAGATTTGACACTGTACATGAGTAAATTGAGACCCTATGTGACGAACACAATTAAACCCTAATCTACAAAGGATTCCCGGAACCTTAACATTTTTCTCTTATTGTTTTCAAACTTTATTAAATAATTTTAATTCATTAGTTAATTTAATTCTTTATAAAAATAAAACCTAAAAAAATATTTTAATCCAAACTCCTCGTGGGAACGAACCGTATTTGCTCTTGTCTACATCTTTCGACACTCTGCGCTTGCGGTAAAACAAAGTCGGTTTTCCGACGCATCAAAATGCATCATACAAGGTGAACAAAATATTATTGAACCAATCCTAGGGTTTTGGAAGGAAAAAAAAAACCCTCAAATCGTTTTTTAGACGATCATATTTCTCATATAACGCGTGAAGACTACACCAACCTGTAATTTTTAGAATTCAGGATTGCACGTTTAAGGTGTTAAGTCTTGGATCCAAATATTGTATTATTCAACATATTTCAATCCAATACAATTTTGATTATGTGCCTACCAATCACATATGTCGATGTCACTCTGCAGGGGGATTAAAAACCACCATCATTTATTATTTCAGTAGCTACTGTAAACGAATATTCGAAAATTATTTTAGCTTACCACGGTCCCACATAATTCTCAAGTGTATGCATATCTTGAAAAAATTCAAAAAATTACTGGTACCAACGCCCTTCACGGTCATTCTAATCTCCTCATTATCCAATGGGAAGATAAAAATTATGAGAATGTGAATCATATTTGGTGGTCTCAATTAAAGCACTACATGTAGCCTATTATAGAGGGCTACCTTTATCTAGATGTGATTGGGTTTTCCTCGTCAAGAGTCAAAACCTAATATAAAATCATGATGAGATATTTCACGCCTATTCAATGGCAGCTTTTTAGATTTGATCGTAATAGGATATCCCATTACAAAGGAAATACTCTCTATTTATAGAGAGAAGGATATGAGCATTTACAATAGAATTAAGGGGCATGCACCCATTACCACTAGTGGTGGTGGTTACAAAGTAGTGGAGAAATGAAGAGGTAAAGAGGGGATGAAAAAATGATGGTGTAAGTGTGGTGTAAATCCACCAAATATTTATTTCATAACATAATCAAATTTTTTTAGGGTTAAACTAAATCTTTTAATTTATATTAATTATAAAAAGTGTAATTGGGGTGTAAGTATAGTAAAAGCCACTTAATATCAAGGTGGTGTAGTTAAATAAAAAAGTGCATATCTAAAAGAGATGAAAATCTCTATTTCTGTTATCGTTTTTACTTTGCATGGAGAAAGATTATCTTCTTCTCTTATTTTCATTACACCAAGCTACTTAAGAAGATTTTGTTTGAAAAGAGAATATTGAGTTATGAATGAGTTACAAATGGATGTTTAAGTATATAATTTTCAAGAAATAATTAAATGAGAGAAAGAACTTAGGGACAATGAAAGTTATTTAGTTAGAATAATGAGAAGGTGATGATGATCCTATATAGGGTTTGACGTAATAACAAAAAAGAGAAAGATTAAATGAATGAAAAACAGAGAATTAAAGTGAGAATAACCTTGATAGACAAAGAAGAAGAAGAAAGAAGTGTTTTTGATGTATTTGTTGATGATGATGATGATGATGTTGAGTATCATGATCCCATGATGATAAAACATGTCTTATATAGTAAAGATAATATTTATAATCAATTATTATATGTTTATAATGATTGGATAATCGATAAATATAAAAATTGTTACGTCCTTGCGTAAAAGATCTTGTCTTTGGCTTAATTGATGAAGAAGGAGAAAAAGTAACGGAAAAAGTGTTTTTCTTTCTACTTATTTTTTTATGTTTTTGGTAATGTTAGAGGGGCGCCAAAATCTCTAATATCATTTGAAGGACACTAAAACCTTTATCAGAAAAAACTCAATTTTGATTACAAATAATTATATGCTTCTTCATTCATTCATAGTAAAATATACACGCATAGATAGTTTCATAACTTACACTATTATTTCCTACAAACAAGGGAATAATTGCACACAATAAATTACTTAATAACACAATGGTTATCTAAATATAACCGTACTCAAATTCTACTTACCCCAAGACCTAAAAAATACCTATAACTATGGAACATGACCAACTAAACTTGCGACCCACAATACAATTTAAATTCAATTACATGCTATCACGCGCGTATCCGCGTGAATAACTATAATGAACTCGCGTCTAGAAATCGTTAGATCTATATGATACACGTCCAACCATGAATTGTATTTTCATTTTGTATTCAGTCCTCCATAAAAAATAATGTTATTGCAATCAAGGGAATTCATCTTATTTCTGATGTTGTTTTAACAGTTCATACAAACGACAATGAAAGACGATATTAATTTAATTAATTTTCTTTCAAAGAAGTTGATCAACAACTGCATCTGCGAAATTATTTCGACCTGGATGTTGATCCCCGCTGATTATGATTAGGTAGATCATCAACTACACTCAAATGAATTTAAAATAAAGAGTTCAGATCATTTCACTTAATATTATGAATTGTAATTTTTGGAATATGAGATTTAGATAAATTCATTTTGAAATTAATCATAGGAAAGTGGATCGAGATGGGGTTTTTTGTTCGAGGGTTTTGGATAGACCTCTTGATCAGTAGATAATAAGCCTTTAGCATGACCTCCAACCAGAAACGATGTAATCCATGGAAGCATAGGCAAAGAGACCAACATATAATCCTAACTGAAGCTTCGGGGAGCCGGAAGAGGGATCAAATAATAAGAAATAGTCTTTTGTTGTATACGGAGAATTATAGACTTTCGCTAGTTTAAGGATCGACAACTGTGATAGAGATCTAACGATTCCTAGACGCGAGTTCATTATAGCCATCATGTGAATGCGCGCGTGATAGCAGGACTCAAACTCTTAACTTTCTAACAAACCTAATACAAGTAAACACATAACATAAATAGATTAGAATCAATCATATGTTATGTTTTGAAAATCATGGTTTTATGTCAATAAGTGTTTCTCTACCCAACATGTAGATACTTTTAATGATACCTTATAGGAGGAATTAGTGTTGGGTTAAAACATGAAAGTTGTAGATGAGTCTCTCATATTTCTATAGAACCTGAATTTGCTCGATTTGAATAAATATAGAATTAGTTAAGGATTTTCAAAGTTGGCATGTTGTGACTGAAAATCTAGAAACAGCCATGAGTAAGAGACTAAATGGACTTTTATAGGTATCTCGGAGGTGGAATTATCTTCGGATCAAAACATGAAAGTTATAGAGGAGATTGTCATCATTTCAGAAAGCTATTAGGTGTTTCATTTATATTAAAGTTGAGAGTTCTAGAGAGCCCCAAAGTTAACCCCTTGTGCTGAAAACAAGTTGAAATACTCAAATTTTGGCCAAGTATTCGTGAAGAAGATGACTGAGTCAGATGATTAGACTCATCCAAGTCAGCGAGTCAGACAGGTCATGTCGTAGGTCAGGAAACAGGTTAATGGGTCGGGTCATGGGTCAGTCCATAAGTTAGTGGGTTGGTATGTTGGGTTGGTTCGGGTCAGGCCCGTGGACCAATGTGCTTGGGTTTAGGGCCAATTGGCTTAATTTGCGGATCTCGAGGTAGGCATGGCTGGTCATCAAATAAGGTGGGAATTGATAACGAACTCTTTTGTACTCATTATTGTTTTTATAAATCTATTTATTGTGAAATCCATGCATATCTTTGTTATTATATGATATGTGTAAGCATGTGATATATGTATGTAATACAAATTAGTTTTCTTTTATATTTTGGAATGGGGTTGGATCTTCAGAAACAACTAATATTTGTGTTTTGGGAGTAATTACTTATTTTCAAAAGATACTTATTTTCATTGACTGGAAAGTGGTTACAACTTTACTTATTGATTGAACGGAAGGAAGTAGGCTTCCTGTTGTTTGGTATGAAATATGAGTCCCAAATTATATCTATATTTATGCTTATATAGGCCCGAAGAGTTGTCTGAGGGGCAGTCGTGGTGTCCGGTATTATAAATAGGGGCGTAAAGGCTGCTAATATATTATTATTTTTATCCGGATTGCTCATGTCTCATACATGGATGTTTACTGTTTTTTAAAATTACTCTGAGAAAGCTATTATATTATATTTTAGTATTTAAGGAGGAGGATGATGAGAATATTATATATGATTAATGGATTACACATGGTTTGGATGGGCACTCCATGATAGATTCTTCTGGCAAAGTATTCCCTTTCGGGAAAGCCTTCTTCATAAATTGTAAAAGTTCATTAAACAGAGCTTCAATACCTTGATGCCGTGCTTTTATGCTTAGTAACTCTATTGTTGCGTATAATTTTGTATGATCACCTTCATAATTAGGATACAAAGATTGCACTTCATCCTCTATAATATTTTTATAAATAGAATCATCCGGGCTATTCTGTTGACCACTGTCATTCTGCTGATCAGGCTCACCAAAGATTTCATCCAAGTCATTAGGATCAATGCGTTGACACTTAAACACAAAGATAATACTGACACTCTAATGACACTCTAATACTCCCCCTCAAACAGATGCTATACTAGTTGATTGCATCAGTTTGACCTTTAGAGAAGTCGAAATCACTCTTCATACGTTGTTTGAGACAGTCGAAATGCCTCTTCAGAAGTTGTTTGATGTCATCTGAGGGACATCGAAGTCATTTGAGGGACTTCTTTTTGTTTAAGGAAATTTACGTCCTTTAATTTGTTTTTAAGGAAATTTGTATCCTTCTTCCCAGTCACATTTCAAGGGTGACTATTGGGGACTCTTTAGTTTCTTCTTTTTTCTTCAATTCAAACTCCACTTGCGTCTGCTGCCACTGTTGTATTCAATCTAGAAGTTGTCTAAACCCATCGAACTACCCACCAGAACCATTATCTGCCAACAACAAACTCCACCTCTTCTTATCACTGCCATTCAATTCTCAGAGACAACAACCACCACCAGTGCTCAACCAACACCATCTTCTTGAATGCAATATGTCTTCAATCAGAACCACCAAAAACCCTTTAATCCAATAACACCAAATTTGAACCACAAAGAAGATCAAAAGAAAACACCAAATCCCGAACAATTAGATAATCAACGACAAAGCAAGGGTGCTTATGCTTTTTTCACAGAAGCAATAACAAATAATCTCGAACCATAATCCAAGATGTGTTTAATCCATGCTCTAACCATCAACAAGATACAAAATTCAGACCAACTGGTAGTTTAGGACTTTTATCGAACAGTTTTTGTGCACGACCTGGTGGTGAATCACACACAAGTTGTTGGTAATTTTAATCACCACAATCCTTCCCTGCATAAACTCAAAGAACCCATTCATTCAATTTATTCAAACACAAATCAATCATTAACAAAACCTTTTTGCGTTGCAGATGAAGATGAGCTATTGATATGAATTTCGTGAATTGCTGAGATAGGGTTTGCTGCCAGTATTCGAAAATAAGCCTGAGTCTGTTTATGACTAGAATAAATGGGGTTGTACTGAATTCGCAAGATAGCAGGTTAAACAAAGATTGTTTGTTGACAAGAAATACAGGGAAGAAGAACATTTGATGCTGCCAATGATTATCGTGGGTGAATGATATGTGTTTGAATGTTTGAATGATTTGTTTGTTTTGAATGATGCCATATTGCAGGGAAGGAGAGAATTGAATGTTAGAAATTACCAACAGTTCCATGATTGAATCAACAACAGAGCTGCACAGGAACTGTCTGCTGAAATGTTTGAGTGAACCTCGGCAAAACCTTGATCAAAATCTCCTCATAACCTGCTGCAAACTCTAATCCAGCAAGAACCCAAATCTTCTTTCCCCGTATTATTGACTATTTTCTACTTTTCAATTTCATCTACACCAACAGAGCCATCAGACCGAGCCACAACCTTCTCTTCTTCTTCATGGCAGAGAACCATCTCTATTTCTTCAATCTTTGTTGCTTCTTCAAACTCAATCACTACCTTGATCTATTCTCGCTGTGCAATTCTTGGCTTGAAACCCATGACAACAAATCTCATAGACACAGCCCACTTGAACCTCCAAGATATGATGCCATAAGGCTTGGAGGCTCTGATACCATGAAAGATTTTAGATCTACATTGTTATTATTAAGTTAACCCTAGAAGAAAGTAGTGCCTCATATATATAGGGTGTACAAAAGACAATACTTACACCCTGTTGACACTTAAACATAAAGATAATACTGACACTCTAATGACACTCTAATAGTTTTATTAAACAGTTCTTCATTCCAGGAAATAAAGCTTCAGTATGATTACTAGTTGACGAAGTAGGAACTTGAACTTGATGATGATTATTAGTTGACGAAGTAGGAACTTGAACTTGCTGAACATTAACAGCCGTGCTAGGCAGATGTTCTCCATGAATAATCCAAGTTTTATATGACTTGTCGACTCCATTGGTAATTAAATGCTTAGTAATAACCTTCAAGGCTTTGGATCTTGAATAGATGTTACGACACTTGTTACACGGAAAACAATATGAATCCCTTACACCTAATTTATCTTTTGTGAACTGAATGAATGATACTACACCTTTTAAGTATAAAGGTGATAATCGAGGTGCATCCATCCATTCCTTACTTGGTGTTGTCGTAGACATAATGCAAATTTTAGATACTAAACACAAATTATCGAACTGTCAACACTAAATTAAAAATTATAATCAATGACAATAATAGCATACCATGAATTAAGCTAAACGGACAACATATTAAACATTAATACAAAACAACAAAATTAATGTTAATGTGACACATAGATTTTAATTAGGAACATGGTGCAGACAAATCCATGTCATGTGCTTATAAGTCATGTATAACAAATTGATTAATGACATGCTTCGTATAGTTAAATCAACATACATACAAATCATATTCACTGATCATGTGAGAAAGAGTAGTAACAACACTATGAATAAAGTGAATAATTGGAGCGTCTGAAAAAGGGTTTTACCTGGAAATGCACAAGGTAGTAAGTTTTTCAGGCCTCGTATAGAACGTATTCACCCGTTTGAACCTCTTTGCGCTCCTATAAATGTAAGTTTATTAGAGAGAGAGAGCTTACAAATAAAATATACCACAATAGTATTATGATATAAACCAAAATTATGGTCAAAATTCCCTGGTTGCCATGCTGGTCAGGTTAATGTCGGTAACGGTGTTCATGAACTAGATCAACGTGAGACTAGGGAATAAAATCTTTATGCAAACGATAATCACTTATTGAAAAACTAGATCAATGCAAAACTGTTGTCAAAATTCAGTTGGCAATGGCATACCTGTTTTTGAGCCAAGATGCAAAAACATACCACTTGACAAGAAAAAAATTAACACCATGAATTTTTTCACTACTAATTCAAGAGGTGTGATGAATAAGGCCCCAAACTTCACTAGTTATTGCGTAAAAATATACAAAATCTTTAAACCAAAAGTAGCTACGATTTCGCATATGTTATTTGTGTTTTCACATCAATAAAGTGAGATTGATAGAAAAAAAATACTACTACAAGTCACCGCTACGACTATATCCAATGCCTTCTCCCATACTATTTCTAATAATCACTGATACGGACTTAATTTATATATTTTTACCACATAATATATATTTGTTAGTGCTTGTAATTCTACTAATTTGGTTGTTTTTGTATTTTTATAGATTATCTGAATAAAACCCAAAGTTACATAAAAGCATGACAAAAATGACATATATGGTGTTATTTCATTCCCAAAGTACAGAAGAACTGGAGTTTGGAGTGCATACAAGTGGACTTCTTTTTGGTGGAGTTTGGTTGGAGTGGTTGTTTTATGAAAACAGACACACACCACGTGAAAGTGAGAAGGTGGGTTGGTCTAGGGAGACAAAGGACGTGAACGTGGGGTCTTGTACTCTTGTGTCACACTTTATACGTTAACCATTTTCTATGGATTAGTTCTGTTGGGTTAGTTCTGTTTGGGGTTTGATTGAATCCATTAGTTCTGTTGGATGGCATAAAAGGGAACAGAGCCTGACACAAAAAGTGGAGAAAAGGGTACAGGAGAAAAGGAACGTAACTAGGTCAAAAAGCTAAGGCTAGGGTTGCTTCACGTGAGAAAAGAAATAAAAGAAGAAGGCTAGTGAATGGACAGTCTCACGAGAAGGAAAGGCAGGTACGGATGGTGTCTGCTAGGTAGAGGCTAGGTGCGGTTAAAGAGGTATGTACGGTGGATGGTGAAAGGAAAGTTAGGGAGTAGAAAACTAGGTGCAGCTAGGTGGTGGTTTCTGTTTTAGGTGCTAGGTGTTGTTAGAGAGGCGGAAAGAATAGCTAAAGAAGAGTTGGTGTAGGATACAAGAGAGATTGGGACAGATAGTGATTGAGACGCAAAAGTAGGATGTGAGCCTCTCACGTGATGGAAAGGTGGGGCTAGTCTATGAAGAGAGAGGCTATGTAAGTGAGATTTAGCTTCTTGAGGTTTTGTTTTGGAAAACGACTAAAAAGGGTGTCACGTGGAGGAGATAGACTAGGTTTTTCTTTTGGTTAACCTAGTATAAAAGAGGTTGGTACGCTTTTCAATAGGGAGTTCCGATTTTGAAGAGACTTTCTCCTGTACAGTTTTGGAAGGCGGTACAGAGAAGAGAAGAGAAGAGACGAGACAGATTGAAGAGGACGGCTGGAAGGGAAGAAGACGTCTATTTTGGTTTAATTCTTTCTTTTTATTTTTTCTTAATTAATTTTATGGGTTTTGAAAAATCCATCTCCATGTCTTGTTAAGTAATTTTGTTGCTATGGTTTAATATTGAAACCACTTAAAGTTTAGATCAATTAAATCGACTTATTTGATACAGACTATTATGATTTAAATAGATTAATTCCATGATTTTGATTTATTGATTTAATGAAAAATTAGTTGTTGCTTCACCGGTTTTGTACAATACAGTAACCTATGCGCAAAATTATTATGATAACAAATATGTTTGTTTACTTATTTGATATTCCATGCTTTGGTTAAATTTTTAGATGTGGTATGCTCAGAAGAGCCAGATATTATTTATGAACCTATAATTAGTTTCATATTATTTTCTCGCTAACGCAATTTGATGGTGTATGCTTAGACTTAGAGCTTTGATGCGCCATGCTTAGGGTGTCCTAGTGACATTTACGACTCTAATACATATAATAGGTGATGTCGATAGAACGAACAATATATGAATATTCAGGAGTTATGTTTCACTTCGGTAATTAAATAGAAATAGCGGTGGATACTGAAAACCCTGGTTACTGTTTTTCTCATTTGATTTATTTTATTAGTTTAGTTATTTTTCTTGTTTATTTATTTTATTTATAAATCTAAAAATCTTAAAATATTATTTTTAATTAGTTAATTGAGATATTAATTACAATATTTTCCCGCTCTCTGTGAGTTCGACCCGTATTTACCGATGTCTACTAGTTAGACGTCGTACAATTGCGATTATTATAAATAGGATAATCTAAATCCTATCAATCACCAACATCATCTCCGATACACATCCCATACTAAACGTCTAAGAACCAGTATCGCATACTCAAAAAGTGATGATCAGTACTAACATCTACAAATAATAGCAATTATTCAAAAGTGATGTAGCTACAAATAACGATTGCCAAGTCAACAAAACCAACTGTGAGAAAACAGTTGGATTAACATTATCAAAATTTATCTATCTATAATTAACTGTCCACATTTAAAATATTAGGTTAACAAACAATATGAAAATAATACAAGGTTTTCAAGTCCACGACACATGCTTGAGACCAAACCAAAACACTGTCCGATAAATATGGAGCCAGCGACAGACTACTTTAGCAGAAAAATATTATTAAATCTAACAAAGTACCCCTGAACTTTATATGCATTTCTATATTATTCAATCTAACAAAGTTATTACAGATAATCCAATGATCTACTTAAAAAAAACAAAGATGTGAATGCTAGATGACACAGTAAGATGAGCCAAGACATCGTATATATATAAAAGTGAACACACTGAAACCTAAACCAAGCTAAATGAATATAAAACTTAAACTATTGATGTTAAAATAAACCATAAAAAGAACAAACTACGTATGTAACAACAAAACCCTAATTAATAATTAGGAAAAAAAAATTGTGAACATATATCAGATTTCTAGGGTTAAGACGACTATAAAAAAAAATCCATTTTCAATATTAAAATTAAGGAATAGAAATTTTAAATTATATATGTATAACATCAAAAACCCTAGTTAAAATCAGACAAAAAAATCATCTAACATACACGAAGATTTTTAGGGTTTACAGGGAGGAACAAAAATTTTATTCTCTATAAACCTTTTTCAAAGTTGATAAGTTGAAAAGATCTCCAAAATCGTTAACCGAAAGATCTACCTTAAAATGCGAAATTTCTAGGGTTTACAGGGAGGAACAAAAAATTGTAAAAGAATTATTTAACATGTAAAACATTTTCAAAACCAAAATTGAGGAACAAAAGTTGAAAACAATATAGATCTAGGGTTCTACATAGTTTCATTACCTTGCTTAATGATTTTGCAGAGGAGACAAAACTTATGGAGGGTGAGAGAGTGAGAGCAGCAGAGGAGAAGATATATGGGATTGAAATCTTTCTTTGTATTATTCTAAATAAAGTTGTATTGAAAATTTTCCTAGGAACTAATGGAAAGGGGGGAAATTTCGCGCTTTCATTCCCGCACAATCGAAAAAAATATTGAGTGAAAATTTAGGGAAGGGGGAACTTAAAAAAAGCGAAATTCATTTTCATTAACATCAGGGGAAGGTATGTTGGAGAAATGATGAGTACATGGGAAACATATGGGTGGTGTATTTTGGCAAATCCAACGGACTTGACTTATTAGTATTGACCCCACACACTAGGGTAGTCATATATTGTGAACCCAAGTGGTTGGAAACAAGCCCTTTTGGTGTAGTGATCGGTTTTCAATAAAACCAGCATTGTTTTCAAACCATGCTAGTGAGTACTTGAAAATTAGTTATTATTTCTACTGGGCACTTCTTTGGGGATGATTTGTTCACTCAATTCCTACTTTTAGTTTCAGAGACATATTAAATAGTGCACGTGACAGTGACCGTTCAAGATTTGAAAGCTTCGTGGAGTTGAGTCGGTTCGTCGGTTAGCTTCCGTTATGTTTATTTTGTATATATGTTTGATTTTCAAATTAACTCACTATTGTATATATATCATGTGAGAGGTGTTTTTATATATATATATATTCTCATAGAGGGTTTAGATTTGGGTTAACTTTTATTTAGAACTTCTAATTTAATGTTTGAAGAAATGTTTTTAAATCCTTAATACCTCATAATGTAGTATGGTCTCTTAGAATTCTAAGTAGGTGGATTTTGGGGCGCTACATCACTGAATTAGAATATTGAGCTTATGTACAGGAAACTGGCACAAACATTAGAAAAACGGGGGTTACCTTTGATCAGGCGGATTATTACATTGTTTTACAAGAGATATGGGTGTTGACAATGAAAATTCCTCTTTTCAAGTGTGTTTGGATTGACAATAAAAAAGGGGTCTTAAAAGACGAACTTGGATATACTTTGGTTGAGCTTGATCAGTTAGGACACAGGGAGGATGTAATGACCTGACCTTCCACCGATATTTGTCCCCACTTAACCACTGCGGTTATCCGCCAATGTGGGGTTTTCAACAGGCACCGCTGCGGTTATCCAGCAGCAGCTTCCTAGGAGGTCACTCATCCCTGGATTACTCCCGCCCAAGCACGCTTAACTGCAGAGCTTTTTGCCAACTCTGGAACCAACTATGCTGAAAACGCCTCGGTGTTAGGAAAGGACAAACCACTACCTATATTCCATACGACGAACCCTACCTGCCGAATCGGGGTATTACAATAACACCACCTTTAAATTGGAGCAGTCCTCGGCTACGGAATATATACAAGCCCAGATCTCCGACGTTCCCTTCCATTCATGAGACTAGTACCTGGCACACCCCGTCCAGCGTACTCTCTCACCCTCGTCAGGTGACCCGTCGTCGGCTCTGATACCATTTGTAATGACCCGACCTTCCACCGATATTGTCCCCACTTAGCCACTGTGGTTATCCGGCAGTGTGGGGTTTTCAACGGGCACCGCTGCGGTTATCTAGCAGTAGCTTCCCAGGAGGTCATCCATCCCTGGATTACTCCCGCCCGAGCACGCTTAACTGCAGAGTTTTTTGCCAAATCTGGAGCCAACTATGCTGAAAAGGCCTCGGTGTTAGGAAATGACAAGCCACTACCTATATTCCATACGACGAACCCTATCTGCCGAATCGGGGTATTACAGAGGATTCGTTCATTGTAGCCTCACAAGCTATGCGGGTGTTTTATGTGAGAGATCACGAATATAATAAAATGCCTTTATTAGGGACACCTCCCAAAAACTACAAAGCGGCCTTTGATGATGTCGACGAGGAATTGAGTACGAAATTTTTTTCTCAGAATGATTTTAACTTGCGCCTGTTGATCCACTTGACCTGTGCAAGGAATCCAGGGATGTTTACTTCCGGACCGACTGCAAAGATAAAGTTAAACAAAAACTCAAAGCATGATGCGCGCTATCTCTCCCACTTTGTTGTTAATGCTGCCAATGTGGAAAACACAACTTTTTAGTCAGATGTCCATTGGAATTTATGAATCATTACGAGAATTCTAGGTATACTAGAGATGGTATGAAATAACTACAAGAGATTTTTTAATTTCCAGTTATTTTGCACGAATAAAAGAGGGAAAACTTTGTGATTTCAATTAAATTTTGGTTGCTAACGGGTTTATTTTGGAAATATTTTTTTCCCAATCTATAATGTGCAGGCTTAACCAGATTGTTAGTCATTCATTCTCGACCAAAATAACATCCTAAACGACACACACATATGCACACCACAAATATTATTCATATGTGAAACTGACAAAACATTAACAAATAGGTTAAGGTGTTTTTTTACACCTTACAGACACTAGGCTAAAAAAATTCTTTATCTGGCATAAAAACTTAAATTTTAAATCAAGCCTATCTTTAACTGATATATTATAATCCGAACTTGAGCCTGGTTTAGTTCCCTCAAATTAAATTAATCGCATCATTTATTTGTAAGTTGTAAAATTAGATTTAGGACCAGAGGGCTTACCTGGGGGTTGATCCTGGTTTAACCCCTCATAAGTTCGTTAGTGGACTAACGTGGCAATATATCCTTCTGTTGCTACGGTGAATTTCACATAGCCATTTCCAGGGACGGACCCAAAAACAACTTATCTAGAATAAATTGTAAAATTAGCCTATTGACTAGCCCATAATCCATATGCAAATTGTAAAATTAGTTTGTGGACTTCGGGGATTGAGCCTCAATTACTACCCTTTTTATGTACCATGAAGTAAGATAGCACACAAATTAGTCTTAAAATTGGCATGCCTAATAAACCTACACTTAAGACACGCAAAGCAGTCTCTGAAATGACGTGGATAATAAAGTTCTACTATTTGGACACGTAACAACTGCTTCACTGGTCATACATTGGGTTATGAATACTGTCAATGACAAATATTAACAGAACGGCACTAAATGATACCTTTTGGATACACAGTGGAAAAAGTGATTTTTAATGGACCCAATCGACATGGTTATTGAGTGTAATGTGGTTGATTCACCAACACTAGACGCCAAAAAATCAGAACGTGGCTAAATGATCAAATGAAAAACATATAGCCTCGCCAAAAACCCAAAACATGGCAACAAAAAATATAACTGGCGTGAAAAAAACCCAGGTTTGTACTAGTGAAGTAACTATTACTTCTCCAAAGATATGTCTGGACCCGGATTATACAAACTCTAGTACTACACATACTCAAAATTTCATCTAGAATCGTCCCAAATTCCAAATATGCGAACGCGAGCTTCTCATTACATAAACGTAAAAGAGGAAATGCTTATGGAAACGATATCGTTTTGTTTGTTCTCTTTTGTTGCCTCTCAAAAGAGGAAATTCAAAAGAGGTGTCCAATATGTATAAATCATTGATTTTGATGCAGGGCCAAATGCAACGAAAATCAAAATGTGTATAATCATTTTCATGAATTCCTTTTTATTCATTACACAAACAAAAGCAAAAGAATAGAAAAGAAAAGAGACCAAGACATACACATGCACCACTGACAATCTCAATCTACTGCTATATTGACTTGCCTGTAAATTTGAAGTGGGTGGAGAAGGGAATCAAAAGCAGTAGCGGCACTTTATTTGAAGTCAGGAACCCCCACCACTGCACGCACTAAAACCATCAACTTACTTAGGGAAACGAGAGAAATATAGTGTTGTTCCTTTTCCTTTTTTCAAAACAGATAAAAAGAGATTCAATATAAAAGTTTATTTTTAAACATCCAAAACCATAATCATACAAGACTAGCCCATCACATATGTATAAAGTATAACATCACATATGTATAAAGTATAATGCTTTCGATTTGATTATGTAATAATCTTCAAAAGTGAATATAAACACAAAACAAAAATAACCCATTCTCTCTCTCTCAAAACAGGTCATGATCGATATGGCATGATAGTTCATCATCACTACTTATTTCTCATGAGATTGTATATCATGTGTCACTCTGTATTTGTAACTTGTACCCAACTCATTATGACCATGTACTTCCTCTCGCTTAGGGATATGATGGAATATGATCATGGGTTACCTATAAATTCATCTTATTTCTGACCCGTGCATGATGATGGCTCATCATGTCATACAATTTATAGACTGCTTCATAATCATGACTAAGTTTTTATTATTGTCCCCACAATTTGAATTTAGAAACAGATATAACTAAGCAAAATTTCTCATCCACGAGTAAAAGGAAGACGTTTTTATCATTTTCTCTTCTCTCGCCTGAGTTTCATATGTCTAATTTCTAGACGTTTTTTTTATCTATTTTCTTATGTCTAATTTCTAGCCTTTTTTTTCTGGTAACTTTTTGTTGGATCTCTTCCCTCTCCTCTGGTTTCTATATCTCAAATTCAGTATGAAGATTACTAACTCAGTCATAGAATCTCAACTCACTACTAGTCTCAACGACATCACTAATTTTACAACTCACATGGATCTTCATATCAATACTCACAATCACATCTTAAGTTACAGTTGCAATTACAGTCATAAAATCATCCACACTCAACAAACTCATTATAGTTTATCTCAACGGAACTGCTGTTATAGTCTCAACTGGTTTCTCAGGAGAATTAAGATCAAGGGTTTTTATCCTATTGAGAACCCCAACAATTATCCAAATAACCGATTCTCAACTGCTTTGTTCTCAGTGGTTTCTAACATTGCAAAGCAGAGAATGTTTTTTCCAATTCTTTTACCCTCTACACCTTACTTACTTTCAAACCCTGTATGTATACCCATACACACAAATAAGCCTAATTTACCTACAAATCTTACTAAAACCCCAATTTTTAAACCCACAAAGTCTAGCAAAACTCATCAGTTCAAACATAACCAAATCCCATTGTTCTAGTACAATTTTAACCCTGTTCAAACATCATCTCATGAAATATGTTCTATCTACTAAAGAACAGTTGAATCTACCAAAAAACAACCATATAAATAATCCCAAAAGAAATATTTGCACACCTGGGTGCATCACTAAGTATCAAATGTTTTCTTTTTTTTCTAAACCAAAAAGTAACCAAAATAGTTGCAAAGCTATTGAAGAGGGAATGATTCCTGCGCTGGCTAACCTGAAACTAGATCTGCCTCTAGTCTCCTGGATGATCTGGCTAGTTTTGAGGTGGTGGCTGACTGGGACACATGTAACTAGTTCTTCCACTAATTGGATGCACTCGCTGGAGTATCACTAGAGACTATTGAGATGGAACAACTTCTGGTGGGTTCATTGAATGTATAAATTGAACAACTGGTGGAGGTACTAGTTCTGTAGCCTGATGACTGGTTCCACGGGAAGCCTCTCGTACAATTGCAGCAACAGCTTGACCCCCAGCAGGGCTAATTGCATCCATGACAGGGAAAACTAATCCTCTTGTCACATGCCTTGCACTGGTTCGTATTGGAATTGCGTGAGACAGAAGGGCATGGATGATATTTGTTGGTATGTGCATGGAATTAAAGCCCATATGTACACCTCCTACCACCACTGCATGATCATCTACAACAGTTATCCCTTCAGTTATAACATAATCCCCAATCTTGGATGAAGGGAAAGAATAACCCATTTGTGATCAACATCGGGAGCATCCTCGGGTCTTGGTACTTGGGAAAATCAACACCACCCAATCCTTGGGGAGGATTAAATCTTGTTTCATCGTCTGCATCTCCCCTGCTTCCACTACCACCGCCAATCTTAATTTTACTACCACTACCTATCTCATAGGTGTTATTGGTGAAACGAGATTAGAAATTAGAACCAGAGTGGTCTACAACATAAGCAAATCTTTATTCAGGAAATCTTCAATTTTAACCAAATTTAGGAATAAAGGAAAAAACAAACCTATACTCATGGGAAATTCTAATACCTTGATTTTGACCATGACGAATTCGAGCCCTTCTTTTCATCTGCATCAGTCTGTCAAGACCAAACCCAGGTGGAATCCTGCATCTTTTTTCTCCAACTTCACCAATCTATTGTATCTGAGGTTCTCCCAATACCATTCAAAGTCACGTTTATATTCAACATCTTCGCATCCATTGGGATATGCGATACCATAGTGCAAAGACTCCAAATACAGATCAACAGGATGCCAATCTATACTCCATTTTTCTAGTATGCCTGGGGTTACATGTACCGCACCTTCATCCTCATATGCTATATTCATAGTCTTAAGGGTTGTACGGTTGTTGGTAGTATTAGTAGCATCACTGGAGGTTTGATTTTGGTTGGCAGTAGGATTGAAATCCATCTTGTATGGAGAAGGAAAGTTTTACCCTCTAAATTTCTATAAAGAATGGAAAATAAAAAGAGATAGAGAGTTAAACAATGCTTAGTATTCGGATGGCTAACTACTACCATTTGGCTATTAGAGAGCATTAAACCTTTTGTTTCCCACTGCTTTATTTCCCTTAATATCTATCTCTCGTGATGTCTTCTCAAGTATGTCGTATTAAGGGAAATAAAGCAGTGGGATAAATGGATTAAAGGTTATTAAGAGGAAAAAGTTATAAATGATAGACTTAATCGTATCAGGAAACTCATAAATGATAAATGGGTTCTTAATAAAAGAGTTGAAGTTGATCTATTGAACAAAAGAAGAAATTACTATCAACTTACACTCACTGATGAAGGTGACTATAGAACTTTGAGACAGGGGGGTACTAGGGGGATATTTGGTATGCTTTTTGTTCTTCTTGAAATTCCTTATGCTGGTCCTGAATCCATTAATGAAGTGGTCTGGCTGCTGATAAAGAGGATTCCAAGACATATTATACCAGATATCAGAAACATTCTTAAACCAGCTGGAGTCTACCAGGAAAACAAGAAACCTTATGGTAAAGACAGAGAAGAAAAGAACATGGAGGTTAAATTAACTATTGATGTCACAAAAACTCTGGAATTTGGTATTGAAACTTATGAATCTCCCATTGTTTCTCACTTGGTGGAGTTTTCTTATGCTTTACCAGGTATCAAATTCTGCAAGGTTTGTAGGATTCTTGATCATCCTGATCAACTTTGTGAAGCCATTATTCCCCCAGCCTGAAACTCCCAAGAAAGCCAATCCAAGCCTCTCTGAGTCAAACCCGTTTTTAAAAAGTAAAACTCTTATCATAAGGAACTATTCAGATAGAGATGTGGAAATCGAGTTTGAAGCCAAACTGAAACATGCTCAAAAACTTGAATCGGCAAGAAAGCTTGAAGAACAGCTGAATGCTCTCCCAAAAGTTTCTCCATCAATGGTTTTGCTGGTGGTTCATATAATGCCTCTTAACCTCGTATTATGCCTTTGCACCCTGATGCTGCGACATGCATTTCAAGGAGAAAGAATGAGGTTATTGGAAAGAAGAGGAAAATCATGAACAAGAGGAAAATCAATCCCAAGTTAGGAATATCAAACATATTACTACCCTTTCCATGCCTGTTATTGATGGATCTGTAATTTTCCCACCCACTAAACCCTTTTTACCTGTTAGCTTAAATTCTCACCCTTCCCTAGCTGAGATTAGTAAGAGAATGGAGGATGAAACCAAAAGAATCAAATTATAGAAATGGTCCATAAGGAAAAAAAAATCTCACAACCTGGAAAATACTTTCAATCATGCTCGAGAGAAAACCAGCACCATGGATTCCAAGAGGAAAAATCACAATCTCCCAGATGAACCATCCAGAGAAAATAAAATCAAGGATATCAACTTTAACATCAATCCTACAATTGTTTACTCTGACGTCTCTGCTGACTCCTCTCCTGCATATATCCATGAGAACAGTGGCTTGCTAGAGAACAACACAACTTTGGAAGTTTCTGGAACTCATTCTCAGGTAAATTTTATCCCCCCATTTCTATATAATCAAAATTATTCAATATCTGCTGCAACTTCTTAATCACATTTGTCAAATAGAGAATCACTCGAGGAAAGGTATTTTCAGCTATTCTAGTGTCTCCTACTTCTGGCAATTTTTTACCACCTTAGCCTGGAATTGTCAAGTCTTGGGACAAAAAGATACTAATAAACATTTGCTAGACATTTTTAATAAATTTAATCATGACATAATTTTTTTGTCAGATACTAAGCAGACGCATGTAGGAATCATTAAAATCCTATTTGATATGAGTATAAAAAATTTATGGTTTGTTGAGCCAACAGGGGATGTTGGCACTGCGAGTGGTTTGGATATGATTTGGAAAGACAATATATCTTTAGATGTAATTGACTTCTCCCACAATTATATAAATGCTATTATATCCACTGCTCATAGCCCTGATTGGCTCATCACTGGATACTATGGTATCCCCTATGAGTTAAATAAGAAAATCAGAAAATTACACCTCATTGATCTTGGTTTTACTGGATGTCCTTTTACTTGGACAAAAAGAAGTCTTGGTAATGCTCTTACTGAACAAAGATTGTATAGAAGTCTGGCTTCTGACTGTTGGATCCAACTCTATCCAAAGACCACTATCTCCAATCTTCTTGACATTGTTTCTGATCATAATCATATATTGCTTAACTCCAATCCTAACTGGAAAAGTTGTGTCATTCCTTTCAAGTTCTTTTGGCTTTGGATAAACCATGAGGACTCAAGAAAATTATAGTTGAATGCTGGAACTAGAACTTGCAAGGTTGTTCTGCTTTTATAATATTCAGGAAGTTAAAGAATATCAAGATTAAACTCAAACTCTGGAACAAAGAGGTGTATGGCAACATAAAAACTAATGTTGAGAAAGGAAAGAAAGACATTGATTGGTATGCCACTAATTTCTTCAAATACAACGGAGTTCAATGCATCAAAGAATCCATAAAAAAAGTCGGATACTGGGAAATATTGAAGAACAGTTCTGGAAGACCAATAACAGGGATCAACACATCAAGGCTGGAGATAGAAATACCAAATATTTTCATAGTACTGCCAAGAACAGAATTAGAAGGAATATAGATGGACTCCATACAAGATAAGGATAATACCCGGATAACTGATCCTGAAAAAATTTCCACTATTTTCACCAACCATTTCAAGAGTATGGCTACCTATGACCACATCACCCTAGATTTTGAGATTATAAACCTTATCCCAGCTGTTATAGATATCCAGGGCAACATAAAGCTTACTTCCATTCTTGGTATCTCTGAAATTAAAGGTATTCTCTTCAGTATGGAGGGTGAAAAAGCCCCTGGTCTAAATGGATTTCCACCAGGTTTCTTCCAATCCAACTGGGATATTGTAGGCAATGATATCACTACCATGGTCCATAACTTCTTCTCCTCTTGCCATATTCTAAAAGAAATGAACTCACTTTCATCTCTCTCATACCCAAAATTAAAAACCCAACCTCCCCAGCTCACTTCAGACCTATCAGCCTCTGCAATACTACCAACAAGATTATCTCCAAACTCATTTCTCAGAGAATGAAACCTTTACTCAACAAAATTATGTCCCCTTACCAATCTTCTTTCATCCCCGGAAGACAAATATCTGACAATATTGTTATTTCTCATGAAATCATCCACTTTATGAACTCTATGAGAGATATTAATGGTTACAAAGGTATCATGGTAATCAAAATTGATATAAAAAAAAGTTTTGATAGGGTGGACTGGGGATTCCTAATAGTCATTATGCAGAGAATGGGTTTCAGCTCTAAATGGTGCAAGCTAATTCAAGAGTGTATCTCCTCCACCAGCCTTGTTGTTCTTTTTAATGGTATGCCAGGTGATTTTTTCTGTCCTACCAAAGGTCTAAGGAAAGGTGACCCTTTTTCCCCATATCTCTTTCTGTTTTGCATTGAAGCCCTTTCTCGAACTCTTACTCATGCTGAAGACATTGGGCTTATATCTGGGGTAAAAATATGCAAGTCTGCTTCTTCTATAAACCATCTCCTTTTTGATGACGATTGCTTAGTATTCTGTAATGCTAACATGTCTGATTGTGCTAACTTGGTTGATATTTTTAAGATGTTTAGCAATACTTATGGGCAGCTCATAAATTTTAACAAATCTGGGATTTTCTTTAGTAAAATTACTGATGAAGACCTGGGTCACCAAATCAGCAACCATATGGGAGTCCAAATAATTGATACAAATGAAAAATACCTTGGCTCCCCTTTGTTCACATGCAGGAGCAAAATCAAGTCCTTCAAACCTTGTGTATATAGGCTCAAGACCAATCTTGCCAGTTAGAAGAATAGGTTTTTAAATGCTGCTGGAAGAGCCACTCTAATCAAAACTATTACTTCTACTTCCAGTATATATCAAATGAATTGTTTCAGGATACCAAAGCATACTTGTCATGAACTAAACAAGATCCAAAGGGATTTCTTTTGGGGGAAAAGATCTGGAAAATCCAAAAGGTTATTACCCAAAATCTTGGGATTCTATTAACAAGCAAAAGGAACTTGGTGGTATGGGTTTCTTGAATATGAAACTTTTTAACAGTCCAATGATATCCAAGATTGGATGGAGACTTACTCAAGATAAGATTCTCTTCTCTACCAGATAATACCTGAGAAATACATTCAAAATAGAAGTATTCTGAACTTATATACCATACCTAAGGATGGTGATTCTTGGCTCTGGAAAGGTATCCTTCATGGTATCTAAAATATTCAACAGTTTGGTATCTGGTAGGTGGGAAAAGGAAACTGTATCAGTATTTGGGACGATAAATGGATTTCAGATACAAATATTCAACTTCAGAAACCAATTGCTTGCCATGATGATCTCCTATATGTCAAACATTTCATCAAAGAGCCTGGAGTTAAGGATGGATAAAATTAATGACTGGTTCTCTTTGGAAACTAGCTTATTGGTTCACATCTAACATATCCTTTTATAATTCAGTTATTTATGCTACTGGGTGCTGGTACACATGGAAAGCTAGATTGATTTTACTTTTAATCAAACCCAGATGAATGATCAACATACTATTACTCAGATACAAAAGCATATATGTGATCACAACAGAGTTCATCATCTTCAAGATCACATTCTGAACAACCTTCATTACAAGAAATCTGACATTAATCAAAACATGCAGTTTATATCCAAGGAAAAGAAGGCATTTAGCATCACAATTAGAATCTATTCTTTGAAACATAAAGTTCTATCTACCACTCATATCATTGTTATTGTTGTTGATTTCGCAGGGAACTACATTGGGGCTAGAGGATATCTCGGATATAATAGAGGAGATGAATACTAGAAAGGAGAAAACCTAGCATTCCAATGGGTCAAGGACTTGAAGCATAAAAATGTGACAATTGAAGCCGATAACATGGCAACCCTGAAAAACTTCAAATCCTTATACCAAGATGTTGTCCAGAATCATTTTCCTCTAAGCTATCATGCCTCATATCAAAAGAACAGTGATGATACTACCAATGGAGTTTCTTTTGTTCTTCTTAGTCTGGATATTTTCACATAAACTATCATTATAAATATGTTTAATTTAGCTACATTATGTCAGGAGCAGAACCTCCTATATCTTGTTTTTTGGAGTCATATTCCTCCTAATATTTTGTACAATGCTGAGATGAATGACCAAACTGTTAGCTTCCTGTATGTTGGTCAGGTTCATCAAAATATGTACTCGACCTAGGCTTCTTTTTTCCTTTCTTTTCTATAAAATAAACTTTAAAAAAAAGAGTAAAAGGAAGATGGAAAACTATGTTAACATGGGGGAGTACTTGTATAACTGTTCATTCGGGCCAATTCTTATAGGCACCATTACATTACGACAAATTATTTTAGACCATAGATATGCACAAAATTTCCTTCCAACATATTTATGTTATAGTATAATACGCTAATATTTGAGCACAGTATGACACTCCATGAAACCTGGCATAACACGATACACCATGATAGTTTTGTATGTTGTTTTATGTCAGACTAATCGGTACACAATATAGTACAACACGTGATACGGGTAAATATGAAGCACAACACATCACATAACGCGATATGAATAAACACCATACGTAGCACAGGTAAAACACAACAAAATACACCATATTAGATGTACAATTCACAAAAAATCTTTATTTTACCTAACTTTGAAAAAAAATAATTATGTTGATTAACTTCTCTGACAATATATACAATATTTAGGTTTATTAAATAATAAATAAATTTTAAAAAATATAAAGTTGATGCTGTAAATATGTTATTTTTGGCGTTTTTTTTGTTATGCTAAATAATGATGTAACTTGTTATTATGTAAAATTAGGCGTATGCCGATGTTTAAGAATACATTTTTTTTATTATTAGGCAATGTAGAATTTTATATATAAAATTTTGATTAGTTTTTTTAAATTTAAATAATTATTTATCTCAAAAATTCATTAAATTACTCGTTATACAAATATCTGAAAAATATTTTATTTGGGAAACATGAAATAATTGTGCCAACACTGCACAATACGCCACAACATGGTTATTCGTGTGTTGTAACTATGTATCTGGTTCTGCTTTGCTTTTGACTGAAAAAGCACATCACGACACAACACACCTTAATTTCTAACACAGATCGACTCACAACACGCACACTTCTTTATATGTCGTGCCAGCGCAACGAGACATATATTACGCCTCTAATTTTACAAAATTGAATTCATATATAAGAAAAAAGACAAATACATCCATCACTTGGTTTAGAGAGTTAAAGCATTATTTGTGTTTATTATGCTTCAATCGAATGAAATCGTCAATAGAATATCATGGGTTTTAGGTTATATGTCATAATCGGTAGTTTCGTGTTTGTATTTAACTACCGATTATGTTAGTGTTCTTCATTGCTCATGAACATCGACCATAATCGGTAGTTATATTTAGTCATTAACTACCGATTATATTCCTGGACCAAAGTTTAAGCATAATCAGTAGTTTCGTATAGGGTTAAACTCCCGATTATTAAAGTTAGTGATTCCTCAAAACATACTACATAATCGGTAGTTATATTTAGTCATTAACTACCGATTTTCCTCATGTACCCAAATTTACACATAATTGGTAGTTTCGTATAGGGTTAAACTCCCGATTATTAAAGTTAGTGATTCCTCAAAACATACTACATAATCGGTAGTTATATTTAGTCATTAACTACCGATTGTCCTCATGTACCAAAATTTACACATAATCGGTAGTTAATCTTTTTACGTAACTACCGATTGTATGTGTGTCCATAGCTTAGACTTTTCTGTTCCATTTTTTATGCATAATCGGTAGATAATGTAGAGCCCGTGCTACCGATTATGCACAATCGGTTGTAGTTTGTTTTTTTTTACTACCGATTATAATCAATCGGTTGAGTTTTATGTACTTTGTCTACCGATTATGTAGTGATTAAACGGTGTCTTCTTGGAATTGTTCTTTATTTTTTTTTAGGTAAAGGCGATCTAAGCAAGCCCAAGTTACAATTTTTTCGAGGCCTCGTCATGAAGGGGGTAAGAAAGTAACTGCTAGTCCAAGAAGAGAAAAGGGCGCTAGCGGAATAGGTATTACCGAAAGAACTTAACCAAGTGTTCCAAGAAGTAGAAACCAAGAAGAAGGTGAACCAAGTATTTCAGAAGTTAGATACCAAGATGAAGGAGAACCAAGTGGTACACAAGGAGAAGGACAAGGTACAAAGAAGACAATTAAGAAGAAAGGAGGACACCAAGTCCCCGCCTCTTTGAAGATGAAGGGTATTCAAGAAGGCCAAATCCCTGGGTTACCAAGAGATGGAAGAGATCTTTTATTTGGATACAAAGACTCTTGGGTGAAAGAAATTTATTCAACTGAGGTAATAATTATAAAACACCATTCTTAACCTATTGTCTTTTTATTCGTAGAAGTGTTAACTGTTATTCTAATTATTTTATAATTCGTCGTGTATATTAGGACCATTCTGATGCGGTTCGTCTACTCAAACCTACGGCTGCACTAAGAAAGATGAAAAATTAGCAGTTAGATGGTGAGTGTGAACGGTTCAAGCAAATTATTTATCACTCGGGGTTATCTACTGATGCCGAGAATTCAATGTGACAGCATGACCGGGTGTCGATATCAACCTTCATGGGGAGAATGTATCCTGAGACCGATACGTTCCACATGCCGTTTGGAGAGATGACGATCACCTTCGATGATGTGGTGCAGATTCTAAGTCTCACTGACCATGGTACGACGGTCAAGTTTGATTATGTGAAGCAGTTAAGCTGGGAACAACTTTATTTTTACACTCATAAGTGCCTTGGTTGGGATCGAGCGACATCCGACGATGAGTTCAAACGATACTTTCCTTACAAAACCAGACAGTTCAGCATGGTTCAATTGATGAATATGTTCAAAGGCACCAAGGCTAAAAAAGAAATGAATCGAGAGTTTAGCGATGACGAAGTCAATGCTGCAACCACTTTATATCTTCTATGTGTTTTGGTATATGTCATTTTCCCCAATTGTAGTGGCAACCGGGTCGACGCCAACCTTCTACAACTTTTGCATCCTCTCAACAAAGTTCGTGACTATTCGTGGGGCACCGCATGTCATGCGTTCTTGATGGAAGAGTTGAAAAAGGCATCGAGGGAATCCAATAGAAAAATTGCCGGGATCGTGAGCCTATTACAGGTATTTTGGTAACTTTATTGATGGTTTGATTGTTATTTATTTTTTTCTCTTTTAAGAATCAATTTTCTCATACTTGGTTTGATATGTACACTAAACATGGATCTATGACCACTTCCCGTCCCTCGAGTTGGCCAAAGAGAATCCGGCATGGGAGAAAAGAACAACCCGAGGAACAAAATACATCTTTGACAACAACCATTCAAGGTCTAAGGAGCAGGAGTTGATTTCTTTGAGGAAAAAATTAGACTCGATAGCGTCCAAAGATGTATGCTTTGATCCATACATGGAAGACCGAGCTAGTGGTCATATAACGGGAAGGTCTGAGTTGTTGTTTTACTATAGACCCTCGTGGTATCCCACTGGATATGTCATGTACAATGCCTCTAGGGTGATGCGTCAACTCGGTTATATCCAAGAAGAACCTTGGAGTCACATGCGCGGCAGGTTCAAATTGGACGTCGAGAAATCTACTTGTGGTAAGGACTCTATCACAGTAGTTTATCTGATAACCCATCCGTTGAAGATTGGAATAACAAGATGCAATATACGATCAACGATGGAAAACCTGTCAACCGAGGTGATGAAGTAGATCCACGCTATATGGTATGGTACCGGGAGCATTCTCATCTTCATGTGACCACCAGGGTGTCCGATTATACTTGCATCATCAAAGACAAACCCTCTGGTTATGAAAGGCTGGTACGTAATGTTATTTCCTTTTGATTTTAATATTACGGCTCAATATTTTAGATAATAATCGTTTGATTGTTATTGCCTAAAAACATAAAAAAAAGTTTTGCATTTTTCTCAAAGAAGATAGCTGGGTGCATAAATGCGGGAGTGCCTTTATCAATTGAGAAGATGAGAGAGCATAAATACCTCATTGAAAACATTAATAATGAAGCCTATGCTAGCAAGTGTGGGGAGAAATCTGCGAATAAGCCTAAGAGGCTAGCAGCAAAGCACAGTAAAAGATCCCGCGGTTCATCAAGTGCTGATGCTAAAGAAAAATGTCCCTAAGGGTGAAGCCAATGTCGCTGATGCTGAAAGATTCTTAGCCCTGGTGCTCGTCGTCCTCGTACCAAAACCAAAAAATCTAGAAATCAGATTGTGGTTGTTTTGTCAGAGAACATTATTTTCAAAGTTGATTTCTAAGAAACTTGTTTACTTTATGGATATGCCTCTGGTGTTTAACATTACTGGTGTTTAATGTTCTAACATTTGAATGGATTTTATGTTCTTTTTGTGAATTATCAATTGATATGCAAGAAATTTATTTTTAACAAGTTATTTTGTTGAAATTTTACATTATAATCGATAGATAAGTAGTTTGCATCACCTACCGATTAAGTATGTTCAAATTGTTGGAATTTTGATAATTTTTTCGATTTTGAATTTGGGGCAACATATACAATTGGTAGTTTAAAAAATTCATAGACTACCGATTATGCATGTTCAAAATGTTGGAATTTTGATAATTTTTTCGATTTTGAATTTGGGGCAACATATACAATCAGTAGTTTAAAAAATTCTTACACTACAGATTATACATGTTCAAAATGTTGGAATTTTGATAATTTTTTTCGATTTTGAATTTGGGGCAACATATACAATCAGTAGTTTAAAAAATTCTTAGACTACCGATTATTCATGTTCAAAATGTTGGAATTTTGATAATTTTTTCGATTTTGAATTT